>JANAVB010022597.1:40337537-40428562 GCA_029216955.1 Iris pallida | reverse complement strand
TGACTTTGGCTTAGATTACCTAGAATCATGTAGAATGCTAGTAGGGACTTCATTATACCATTTTGGACTTGTGTGACTTGTGCTGTTCTGATTAGGAGCCAGACACCTCTCCTCGGACAGTACATTTCATCCGGACACTCAGATACCAGACGAGTACATTCTCTGATCATTTCATATCCTGCTTAGAATTATTTTTCTGCTTTAGATTACTTTACTTGATGCTGTCACGACATTATCACGGATTGGTACTATATGGATCTCTTTATGCGATGTTATCTCCCTCGGAAGCATCGGGTACATTGTGTCATGTGCGTTTCACTTTCATCATGTACTCCTGTGCTTTCACCATACATGTATACTCCTGTGGATCATGTACTCTCATGTTCACGGAGCCCCCATGTATAATATCATGTGCACCCTTTCATGGGCCCATGTGATATCATGTATAATAGTATAACCTGCTTAGATCCTTGTGTATTGATTGGGGAAAACGGGGGAATGCTAGTAGTCATGTGAACAATTCTATAGTAGTGTAGATCATGTGAAACCCTTTAGTGTAGATCATGTACAAATTTGTTCTGTTCACATGTGCTATCCTGTACTCTGACTCACTAGCCACTGTTAGTTCTTTACTTATAGTAGATGTTTCTATTACAGTTCTCTCTCTGTTTACATACTGTATTCTCCAGTACCTGTATCTTACTCTACTGCATGTTTATATTTTCTAACCTGCTATGATTTGTTGAGATGTATTGTGCTCGTTCCTGTCCTGACTGGACCTGTTAAAAATATTACAGAGGATGAGGAGGAGGCCTATGTGGATACCTTCTACGGGGCAGCCCTAGACGACACTTGCGAGCTGGACTCTCAGGAGGACCCAGCTCTAGCTGAGGACATCACCCCCATTGCCTAGACTAGCTTAGTTAGGCCTTATCTTACTTATGTTGTCTTGAGACTGTTTAGCTAGACTTTATTTCTGTTCAGAGATTCTGAGTTGTATATATTCTTTCATATTCAGTAGCTAATTTTTGTACTCTGGATATTTGCTGGGATGTTATCTTAGACTATTTTATCTTCTGTATTTCCTTGAGTTTTATATCATATCGTGCTTTCTCCTTTCTTAGTTGTGATTGAGTTCATTTACTGTTATGTCACCCCCATTCGGGGAGTATAAACTGCTTAGTATTATATTGCTAAATGTATGTTGACCTAGGACAGCGTTCTACCGTCGATACTGCGGCGTAGGCTGGACGTACCCACGTCTCGTGCCCTTACTCTAGGGTACGGGTCGTGACATGTTTTAGTGGTAGCCCATGCAGGTCTAGACTAGAAGTGTAGTGGTATTCGAATTAGAGTATCACTACAGCCTGCAGTAGGATATAGGACATTAATTTTTAAGGTACTCAATTACTTTAGGAAAAATTCTTTTATTGCCATCTAAATCCTTATTGTCAACTGATCCATTGAATTTTAATTGTTCGCCTTTGTTATATCGCTTCTTTCTCAGAAATTGATACTCTTGGTTGCCTATCTTCAGGATGGTAGAGACTCGGTCGCAGCGTACCATTCATAGGGATGCTTTGGAGGGGACTGCTACCTCTCAGCCAGTACAACAGGGCCAGGAGACTGCAGCTCCTACCACCTCTGATTGTATTCAGACCCCAGCAGCAGCAGGGGGTATGCCTCCACCGGCTCGGAGGCAGGACCCAGTCATTACAGAGGATCCCGTCCAGCAGCCGTCGCCTACAGGATACGTGGATGTGACGCAGATGTTCACATATTTCCAGCAGTTCATGGACCGGCAGCAGGCTCGACAGGACAGGGCATGGAGTTAGCCCTTACGACGGTTGCAGCTCGACCAGTGGTCCATCAGCCGAGGACACCGGGATAGAGCAGTTCCAAAAGATGAGCTCCAGAGACTTCTTGGGGACAGAGGGGACTATATGCTAATGAGTGGATTGAGCATATAGAGGAGATCTTCCGCCTGGCCCGGATACCAACAGATCTCCAGATTGAGGTCGCAGCTAGCCGGATACGAGATCTTGCTCGCACCTCAGACCCCAGGATGGGGGTAGCTGGGCAGACTTGGGAGGAGTTCAAGGGCTTCTTCAAGAAGAAGTTCTTTCCAGATTCAGCGCTCAGAGCCTTAGAGTCGCAGTTCGAGAGCCTAGTCCAGGAGAGCCTTTCAGTGGAGGAGTACGCTGGGGAGTTCGGCCGCCTCGGCAGGTTCGTAGAGGGCTTGAGCAAGACGGTGAAGGCCCAGAGGTTCCGGAAGGGTCTTGTTAAGGAGGTCAAGTCCCTGACGAAGGGCAACAGGGATGCCACATTCGAGAAGATCTTGACGGGAGCCTTGTTGGCAGAGGATGATCTTGAGCTTAGGCTCAAGAGGGGACAATACCCAGTTGGGGGCAGCAGCAATGGAGGCCAGGCTAAGAGGCCCCACTTTCAGCACCAGCAGCCGAGGCAGTTCCAGCCGCAGCCGATCCAGCAGGCCAGTTCACCAGCAGCAGTTTCAATATCAGGCACCCAGGCAGCAGACAGTCAGTTGCACCTTCTGCAAGAAGCCAAGGCATAGATGGAATGAGTGCAGGGAAGAGGCTCAGGAAGTGCCTTCTTTGTGGAGCGACAGATCACCAGCTGAGGGATTGTACTAGGTCTGGGGGACGAGCAGCCCAGAGAGGAGAAGCCAGGGCAGCAGCAGGCTAGCAGAAGGGACCAGCCTACAGACACAGCAGCAGAGGTTCGTCCAGCACCAGCAGCAGGCTAGGAGTGGCCAGCAGGGGCGAGGATTCGCCATGGCAGCAGAGTGTGGAGGCCATCGGAGAGCTGATCGCAGGTTCGATTCTTCTCGACTCCGGTCCAGCTTTTGCATTATTCGATTCCGGTGCTTCGTATAGCTTCATATCAGTATCTTTTACGATTAGACACGGTATCGTAGTTGAATCGTTGCCTAGGACTTATAAGATCACGACCGGGGGTAGCATTATCCTCGTGAGTGATGTTTGTAAGGGTCGGAGAGTAGTTTTGGAAGGCCGTGAGTTGGAGGTGAGCCTGCTCGTAATGCCATTACCGAACTACGATATAGTACTAGGCATGGATTTGTTGAGCAGGCACCACGCCAGCATTGATTGCAGAGGGGGTAGAGTTCTCTTCAGAGCGCCGGGGGAGCCAGAGTTCGAGTACTCCAGACGTCAGATGGGCAGAGCAGCGAAGTTTTCTGTAGAGTCTCGGTTGAGGAGCAGGCGATTCCACACCCCTTGATAGCAGAGTATATGGATGTTTTCCCAGAGGAGTTGCCGGGATTGCCACCAGACAGAGACAATAAGTTCTCAATAGACTTGGTTCCAGGAGAAGAACCCATCTTTCAGCATGACTATCGGGTAAACAATACTAAGTTGGTGGAGCTGAAGAAGCAGGTGGATGAGCTACAGGACAAGGGCTTCATCCGCTCGAGTTCATCGCCATAGGGTGTACCAGTGTTGTTTGTGCCAAAGAAGGATGGGTCAGTATGGATGTGTATTGACTATAGGGCACTCAATAACCTCACGATCAAGAAAAATACCCAATGTCGCGGATCGACGATCTTTTTGACCAGTTGCGGATCTCGGTTTTTCCAAGATTAATCTGAGGTTGGGATGTCACCATGTGAAGGAAAGGGGGAGGATATTCCCAAGACCGCTTTCAGGACACGGTACGGGCAGTTTGAGTTTTTGGTTATGCCGTTTGGGCTAACCAATGCACCAGCAGTATTAATGATCCTTATGAACAAGGTGTTCCACCAGTACCTGGATCAGTTTGTGGTGGTATTCATTGACGACATCTTGATATATTCCAAGACTGAGGAGGAGCACGAGGAGCATTTGAGGATAGTGCTGGAGATTCTCAGAAAGGAGCAGCTTACGGGAAGCTCTCCAAGTGTGAGTTCTTCTTGGACCGACTGGACTTCTTGGGGCATGTAGTGACTGGAGATGGTACTCAGTTGACCACAAGAAGATTGTAGCAGTCGAGGCATGGGCAGCGTCGACTTCAGTTGTAGAGATCAGGAGTTTCCTGAGGCTGGCAGGGTATTATCGAAGATTTGTACAGGGTTTCTCCCGGGTTGCAGGGCCGTTGACTCGGTTGACCCGAAAGGATGCTGATTATGTTTGGTCAGAAGAGTGTCAAAAAGCTTTTGATGAGTTGAATAAGCGGCTTACGACAGCTCCGATTCTGACATTGCCTTCAGGATCAGGCGGTTTCACTATTTATAGTGACGCTTCAGGGAAGGGGCTGGGTTGTGTCTTGCAGCAGCATGGAAAGGTTTTTGCCTATGCTTCCAGGCAGTTACGTCCCCATGAGAAGAACTACCCTATCTACGACCTGGAACTGGCAGTTAGATATTGCTCTGAAGTTGTGGAAGCATTATCTGTATGGAGAGAGGATGGAGATTTTTACAGATCACAAAAGCTTAAAGTATGTGTTCACTCAGAAGGAGTTGAACATGAGGCAGCACAGATGGCTAGAGTTGATGAAGGACTTTGACATCCTACTTTAGTATCACCCAGGAAAGGCCAACGTGGTTGCCGATGCCTTGAGTAGGTATCCGACAGCCATGTGTTTGACCATGGATCAGCATTTGCTTGCAGACTTGGGAGCCTTGGGATTGAGGTGATCGTGCCCGGAGTGCAGATGCAGATATGGGGCATGCAGATTCAGTCAGACTTGGTGGAGAGGATCAAGTCGGCAAAGTTTAAAGACGTTGCTCTACGGTGTCTTCGAGAGCAGGTTCGAGCAGGATTGCTGGAGGGCGATTTTCTCTTACAGAGGATGGTGCCTTGAGGCACGGTTCCAGGTTATGTATGCCCAGCAGAGATCTCAGGGAGCAGGTTATGCAGGAGGCCCACAGATCTCAGTACTCTATATACCCGGGTGCCAACAAGATGTACCGAGATATGAGGGAGCATGTTTGGTGGTCCGGGATGAAGCGGGAGGTGGCTCGCTTCGTGGCTAGGTGCTTGGTCTGTCAGCAGGTCAAGGCAGAGAGGCAGAGGCCCGGTGGATTATTGCAGCCGCTGTCCATTCTCGATTAGAAATGGGAGCATATCACTATGGACTTCGTATCAGGATTGTCGCGTACACCAGGAAGAAAAGATGCGATTTGGGTCATCGTTGACAGGTTGACCAAATCGGCCCACTTCTTGCCATTCAAGGTGGGTACGTCTACAAAGAGGCTGGCGGAGATGTATATGCGGCAGATAGTCAGGATTCATAGGGTTCCGGTCAGCATCATCTCAGATCGGGATAGTCGCTTTACTTCCTATTTCTGGAGGAGTCTGTAGACCAGCTTGGGCACTCAGCTCAAGTTTAGTACTGCATACCACCCCCGACGGACGGACAGTCAGAGTGGACTATTCAGACACTTGAGGATATGCTGCGGGCGTGCATCCTGGACTTTGGAGGTTCCTGGGAGGATCATCTTCATTTGGTAGAGTTTTCTTACGACAACAGTTTCCAGGCCAGCATTGAGATGTCACCTTTCGAGGCTCTGTACAGGCGTAGGTGTCGTACACCCTTATCTTGGGATGATGTTGGTGAGCGAGCTTTACTGGGGCCAGAGATGGTAGTTGACGCAGCCGAGAAGGTGAAGCTCATCAGGGACAGACTTTGCGTGGTGCAGGACATACATCGGCACTGGGCCGATAGCCACCGGAGACCGTTGGAGTTTGAGGTACAGATTAGAGTATGATTCGATTTAGGTTTGTTTGTTTGTGATTTTGATCATATTTGTTTATCATAATTAATTGAGACCTTGCTTGTGATTAGGTCGGAGACCAGGTTTTCTTGAGGATATCTCTGACTCATAGTACGATACATTTTGGTGGAGGCGGGAAGCTTAGCCCGTGCTTCATCGACCCTTTCGTTATCAGCGAGAGAGTCGGTGACGTGGCATACAGGCTAGACTTGCCGCCTGTACTAGTGGGGGTCCACAACGTATTCCATGTATCATAGTTGAGACGGTACGTGGCTGATCCTAGCCATGTGCTCGATCATTCGGAGATTGAGGTTGGTCCTTCTCTCAGCTATCCAGAGCAGCCAGTGGAGATTCTGGATCGACGGGAAAAGGTTCTGAAGAACCAGGTGATACCCTTGGTACGCATCGCATGGAGGCACCATTCTCCAGGAGAGTCTACCTGGGAGCGGGAGAATGAGATACGCGAGCGTTATCCATATCTTTTTGGACCGTGAGGTATACTTTCTATCCTTCTTATCAGTTGCATTTCACCTTTCAATTTCGAGGACGAAATTCTTTTAAGGAGGGTAGATTTGTCACTACTACATTTCTAGTTTGAGGGTATTTTTGACATTTTTGGGGTTATTTGAATTTATTAGAATTTATTTGAATTTATGGGAATTTTTAGAAATTATTTTGGAATTGTTTGAATGAAGGTTGACTAGGTTGACTTTGACTAGCAATGACCATGGTAGACTAACCTAGGATCTAACCCTAGTTGAGTTTGGACTTGGTTAGGTTATGCAACCCTAGTTAGACTAGAGTTGACCCATGGTTTGGTTATTTGACTCAAGTTAGATTATTAAGTCATAAGCCATGACTTGTGGTTGAACCCATGATTGATAATTTAGCCATAGAAGCCCAAAGCCCATTAGCCAAATGCTCAACCCTAACCCTAACATTATTTGTCCATCCACTTAACCCTTCATAGGGATTCCCACCTTATAAATATTCTCCTAGAAATTAGGGTTAGCCTCTAAGGAACAAGCTTTAGAAAGAGGTATTTTTTCAACTTCTAAAATCCATAGAAATTCCATTTTAGCTCCTTTTTTCCCTCAAACAAATTACAATAAGTTTTAAATGAAGTGTTCTTATTGTTGTTACATGTTATTCTCAGATTCAAACCAATTTGGAGAAGTTTGACTATCAAAAGGAACACCTCTCTTTAGAGCTTTTTGGGATTTTGATACATAGAGGTAACTTTCAATCTACACCATGAAATTCTGATTTTCTTGCATATTTGGAAAGCTCTAGGTCTACCCTAACTGTAGGTATGCCTAGACCTACATTTTATGTCCATTTCGTGTCCTAAATGTACACGTATCAGTCCCATTCTGTAGGTGTTTGATGAAATGCCCCAATGGGCATTTCGATCTAATTTTTAGAAACTAAATGAATAGGAATTTACTTTTTGATGTTGCTTATCGATTTCTTTTGGTCTGGGAGTGATACTGTGTCGTGTCGTGTCGGATTCGACACTTGCAGACGCGGGTGGCGTGCGTGCACGAGGCAGTGCACGTGTCCTGCCACTCGGGGGCTTTTGCTCTTCGGACACAACACTAGGACACAACGAAACTCGACACACACTAGGGGACAATAACTGACACCACGTGTGTCAAGTCTCACGTGTCCCCGTGTCGTGTCGAGTGAGCACGAGGCTCTGCACTGGTCGGGACTGACAGGTTCAATCGGTTTTTTGTCACTGATACGCGGTTGTAAGTCAGACACGTGGACACTTGGACTCAGTGCAGACACCTAGACACGAGGACCTATCCTAGGCGAATGTAGGTTAGTGACCTTGAGACACGTTGTATCCTGTGTCGTGTGCATGACACGCGTGCACACGTGTACGATGCAGTGCACTGAACAGTGCCTGTGTGTACTGTTTTGTGTCTTGAATCGTTTGGACACGTTTGTGCCCTCTTGTTTTGACACAAACACATTGTATGACACATGTATACTATATATTTTAATTACCAACCTTTTAAATTGTATTTTTGTGTTTTGAATAGGTGTTTGGTATTTTCTAAATTTCGAAAACTGTGTAGTATATCCTTGGTATTTCCAGTTTGAAGGGTAAACTTTGACATCTAATTAAACCTATTTAATACTGTTAAATGTTTGGTTTAAGTCCCAATTAGGGTTCTCCTATAGGTAATCTAACTGTGGTTCAAATTTTGTGTTGTTTGGTGATGTTTTGAATTCGATTTGGGTGTTTGAAAGGTAGGGCTAAAAACTGGGATTTTGGACTGAAAAATCTGAGTTGAATGAGTTAAATTCTTTCCTTACCTTTATCAGTAATTTCTGAACTATGTTAATACATGAATTGATTTTCCCTTCATTCCTTACAATCTGAATTGGTATGTATTAGCTTCCTTTCCTTCATTTCCACTGTCCTCATCACATTTACACACATTGTTAACCCTCACTCTTTATCAACACACACACACACATCCCTCACTCAATGACACACACACACAGTCCTTGACACACACATACACACCCTCACTGTTACACGCATTTTCTAACACACTTTGCCACACTCTAACACACACATTACACTATCACATTCTCTTGACACCCTTCACAACACACACCCATTGCATTGCCCCCTCTCTATATACATATGCATAGATATATGTAATATATGTATACCTATATATGTAATGTATATATATATAAGGAAATGTATATCTATATGTATTAGGTATTTAAGCCTATATATCACATGTATGCATATATATTATATATGAATACCTATATATGTATGTTTGTGTAATGTATATATATATATATATATATATATATATATATATATATATATATATATATATATATATAATATGTGTATATTGTAGGTATACCTATAGGCTAATGTGTATTTCTAAGTTGTGTTAGATAACATATCAATATGTGTAGTGTTTTAGATATAGATAATGTCATATAGTCTTGTGTTATAGGTTGGCTTATAGGCATGATATAGCCTATGGCCTATGTGTGTGTCTGTTGCCTAGTAAGTCTAGAATGGTCTTGTATAGCTTTATTAGACCTAGAATAGACTTGCTAGACTAGTGTAGACTTGTTTGACTTAGGTGTGACTTGGTTGACCTAGTTTGACTTCTAGGGTTGACCAGAGTTGACCAAGAGTTGACTTTGGCTTAGATTGACCTAGAATCATGTAGAATGCATAGTAGGACTTCATTATACCATTTTGGACTTGTTGTGACTTGTGCTGTTCTGATTAGGAGCCAGACACCTCTCATCGGACAGTACATTTCATCCTGACACTCAGATACCAGGCGAGTACATTCTCTGATCATTTTATATCCTGCTTAGAATTATTTTTCTGCTTTAGATTACTTTACTTGATGCTGTCACGACATTATCACGGATTGGTACTATATGGATCTCTTCATGCAATGTTATCCCCCTCGGGAGCATCAGGTACATTGTGTCATGTGCGTTTCACTTTCATCATGTACTCCTGTGCTTTTACCATACATGTATACTCCTGTGAATCATGTACTCTCATGTTCACGGAGCCCCCATGTATAATATCATGTGCACCCTTTCATGGGCCCCTGTGATATCATGTATAATAACATAACCTGCTTAGATCCTTGTGTATTGATTGGAAAAAATGGGGGAGTGCTAGTAGTCATATGAACAATTCCATAGTAGTGTAGATCATGTGAAACTCTTTAGTGTAGATCATGTACAAATTTGTTCTGTTCACATGTGCTGTCCTGTACACTGACTCACTAGCCACTGTTAGTTCTTTACTTATAGTAGATATTTCTATTATAGTTCTCTCTCTCTGTTTATATACTATATTCTCCAGTACCTGTATCTTACTCTACTGCATGTTTATATTTTCTAACCTGCTATGATTTGTTGAGATGTATTGTGTTCGCTCTTGTCCTGACTGGACCTGTTGAAATTATTACAGAGGACGAGGAGGAGGCCTGTGTGAATACCTTCTACGGGGCAGTCCTAGACGACACTTACGAGCTGGACTCTCAGGAGGACCCAGCTCTAGCTGAGGACATCACCCCCATTGCCTAGACTAGCTTAGTTAGGCCTTATCTTACTTATGTTGTCTTGAGACTGTTTAGCTAGACTTTATTTCTGTTCAGAGATTCTGAGTTGTATATATTCTTTCATATTCAGTAGCTGAGTTTTGTAGTCTGGATATTTGCTGGGATGTTATCTTAGACTATTTTATCTTCTGTATTTCCTTGAGTTCTATATCATATCGTGCTTTCTCTTTCCTTAGTTGTGATTGACTTCATTTACTGCTATGTCATCCCCATTCGGGGAGTATAAACTGCTTAGTATTATATTGCTAGATGTATGTTGACCTAGGACAGCGTTCTACCGCCGACACTGCGGCGTAGGCTGGACGTACCCACGTCTCGTGCCCTTACTCTAGGGTGCGGGTTGTGACATCTTATAAAGCTTATAAGAGAATACATTGACGTCTTTGCATGGAGCTATGAAGACATGCCAGGCCTGGACCCTAAAGTCGCCATGCACCACCCGAATATTTCGTCTAAAGCTAAGCATGTCACTACCACTTTTCTATCTTGAAGGTATTTTGGTCATTTTTAAAATTTTGGAATTATTTGGGAATTATTAGTATTAATTATAATTATTAGAATTTTCAGTGATTTTTAGAATAATTGTTTTGGTGCTATATTTGACTTTGACTAGTGTTGACTTAGGAGACTGTCCTAGAGGCTAACCTAGGTCATGACTACTTGCTTAGAGTGTGTAACCCTAGCTTGACCTAAGTTAGTGATATTTAACCAATTAGAACTTATTTGGAGAGATTAGGAATTGATTAGGCTAGCTAATGGCTTGTGATTTTACAAGTCATGATTAGTGACTTTGGCCCATGGAGGCCCATAGACACTTGTAGAGCCCAACACCTAGTGAACCCTAGCCCAAACCAGCCATGGCCGGCCACATAGGGATTCCCCCACCTATTTAATCCCTCCTAGAATTTAGGGCTAGCCTCCCTTAGAAATATTTGCAAGTTTTAGAAAGAGGTAAGTCTCCATCATCATTAATTCATAGAAATTCCTATTTAATTCCTTTTCCACCCAAACTAATTGCATTAGGTTCTAATTCATCTGTTCTTGCTGTTTATGGAAGATTATTTCAGAGTTTGGACAAGTTGGAGAAGTTTGGCTATCAAGAGGAACACCCCTCTTTGGAGTTTTTGGGGATTTACATATATAGGTAACTCCTTCAAAACCTATTGTAATTGCTGTTTTATTGCATATCTAGGAATTCCTAGGCCTAACCTAACTGTAGGAATATCTAACCCTAGGTTTGAGTCCGATACGTGTCCGTATCGAACACGTATCAGTTCATGAATGAAGGTGTTTGAGGAAATGCCCCACAGGGCATTTCGACTTGTTTTCTGAAATGTTTCTGAATAGGAATTTAGGTTTTGTGTTTGCTTATGGTTTTCCTTTAGACTGAGTCGCTATTGGTGTCGTGTCATTTTGCCACAGACACGGGAACACGCGGGTGCACCTCACGCGCGCGCACAGTTTCCTTCCCCTGCTGCTCGGGGTCTTTTGCGAGTAGCACATGCCACTTTGACACGTGATTTTGGACACACGTGTTGGGACACTGACTCACACAAGGTTCCTAGAGTGTCACGAACTCTCGTGTCGTGTCGGATACGGTATCACGTGTGCACGAGTTGTGCACTGTACGTGTACGTGCTGTGGTTTGTTCTGTGTATTTATTCCAGAATTTAATGCTTTAAATAATGTTATTATTTGCTAATCTAGATTCTAACATGTCTAATTATCTATGTTAGATTCGATTCACATGTTAGTTTAGGTTTTTTATTGGGATTTGATTTGAATTGGGTCAAATGGCATGTTAGCTGATACGCAGGGACTGATACATGCTTTGATACATTGTTTTCTCTAAATCTCTGAAAATTAAATCCTATTCTATTGATATTTCCACTGTTAACTCACTCCCACATATTTGTTGATTCATATTATTGAAATATTGTATTTCAAATTTGGGCTTTTGTTTGAGAATGGGATTTTTGATAATGTGTTGGTTTTCGAAATCTGCTAAACCTGAGAATGAAGTCTCTAAACAACCTGAACTGAATCCCCTTCCTATTTTAACTGTATTGAATGTTGGAATTCATTCCTATATAACTGTAGTTAAACTAATTTTTTTCCTTTTCGAAATGGGTATTGAAATGGTTTCCTTAACTGAGATTGAATGACCTACTTCTTAATATGTGAGTGTTCTTCCCATTTTACTGAATTGAATGTTTATTTCATTCCTAAATCACTGATTGTTTTACTAAAAGTGAACTGGAAATTGGTTTCCTTTCCTTCTTTAGAACTGAGAGTGAATGATTTCAAATACCTGAGTTTTATTCTTCTTTACTGAACTAAAATGAAGGGGTTGAATCATGTCTAACTGTCACAGAGTTTTGGGTATTAACTCACTGATTTTTCCCTGATTCTATGTGACACTGCACGCAGGGTCACAATATGCACAGGTTATATATCACATACTAAATTGATATCAATGTATACACTGTTTTCCAGGTTCTAGCCTTCAATGTTTTCTAGTTATGCCATGTACACTGATTTTCCTATAGACACTGCTACACATGTACATTGTTCACTGATTTTTCCTATTTTCTATTGCATGCCATACTGTTTTACCCTCACTGTTTTCTACATGATACACACACAGGAACACTATATATCACCCATGGTTTTCAGATTTCATACACACACACACCCTCATGCCATGTATCACACACACACAAGTTCATACCTATGTATCACTCACTCTCTTGACACTCTCACTCTTTCACACACGTCTCTTGTATTTCCACACACATACACACTTGACACATGAGCACATGTGTCTTCCTATTTCTATATATATGTGAAGGCATATATATATATATGAAATGTGTGATATATCATAGGTAGCCTATATGCTAGTGTATGTTACTATGTTATATTATATAAATATATCAATATGTGTATCTTTATATTAGAGTGTATTATATATTAGATATATTTTGACTTGTGTATGTGATATGGTTTGGGTTTTAGGCATGGTATTGCCTAATAGCATAGACTAGGGCTCTTAGCCTATGGGTGTGGCTTAAATGCCAGTATAGAGCCTAGATTGGACTTGTGTAGCCTTGTTAGACCTAGAATAGACTAGTTAGACTAGCATAGACTTGTTTGACTTAGGTTGACTGGGTTGACCTAGTTTAACTTCTAGGGTTGACCAGAGTTAACCAAGAGTTGACTTTGGTCTAGATTGACCAAGATTCATGTAGAATGCATTAACTTGCATTTTATTATCATTTTAGACTTATAGTGACTTGTATTGTTCTATAGGAGACATACACCACTCCTCGGATAGTATATATCCTTCAGACTCTCAGGATACAGGCGACTACATTCTCTGATCATTTTATACCCTGTATTAGGAGTATTTTCCTTCTTTAGATTACTTTACATGATGCTGACACATTGGAAACACGGATTAGTACTATATGGATCTTGTCGTGCGATGTTATCTCCTTAGCGGATACATCGGGTATTCGTATTCGTGTACTTTATCGTGAGCATCGTGTACTCCTTGTATTCATGACATTCGTGTACAAATCGTGTAAAATCGTGTATATTCATGTATTCACATGATCTCATGTGCGACTATACTTCGTGTGCAATAACATATCTTGGCTAGATCCTTGTGTATTGATTGGGGCGGGGGAGCAGAAGTGGTTGTGTAATCAATCCAGTAGATTACTCGTGTACAACCTCTGTAGATTACTCGTGTACTACATCGTGCCGTTTACATAACCGTCTTGTGCTCTGAATCACTAGTCACTGATAGTTCTCTATATACTGTAGCTATTTATTTACAGTCTTCCTTTTTATCATGTTATTCCTTCAGTTTCTTGTATCTTACTCTCTAGCATGATTATATATCTTACCTGACCTGCTATGATTTATTGAGATGTACTGTGCTCGCTCCTGTCCTAACTAGACCTGTTGAAATATTACAGAGGACGAGGCTGAGGCGTTCTGCCCTACCTACTACGGTGCTACACTAGATGAGTGCTTGGACTTGGACCAGCAGCAGGACCCACTAGCAGTTGTACGATACTCCTTTAGATTATGATGTCTTTACTTTTCATGGATCACTGTATATAGATTCTGAGATTTTAGAATATGTACTTATTTTAGACACTTAGAATTCTGGATTGTATCTCTGTGATTTCTTCTGTTCTGGATATTGTTTATCTATCTAACTTTATCCTGTTCTACCTTAGTTGTGATTGAGACTGTATCTGCTATGTCACCTCCATTCTGAGAGTATATACTGTACAGGTACCTTTATATTGTTAGATGTTGACCTAGGACAGCGTTCTATCGCCGACACTGCGGCGTAGGCTGGACGTACCCACATCTTGTGCCCTTACTCTAGGGTGCGGGTCGTGACACATTTTTAGTGGTGGCCCATACAGGTCTAGGTTGGAAATGTAGTGGTATTCGAACTAGAATATCGCTGCAGCCTGCAGTAGGAATTAGTAAATTTTTGAAGGTACTCAATCACACTAGAAAAATTCCTTATCAGATTATGTATATCTATTTTGCTGCTTATTGTCTTCCTTTGAAATTTAAACTGTCCTCCTTTGATATTTCGACTCATTCTCAGTAATTGTTTCTTGTTTGATCTGTGTCTCCAGGATGGTTGAGACGAGATCGCATCGCCCTGGACTGGGAGACGCTGGAGAGGGGTCTAGTACCTCTTGACCTCAGCAGCAGCCAGCTCCCGGTGCCACAGGGCCAGTACAGCCCTCAGGAGTCGGTGTCTCTGCAGCTTTTGGAGGAGCACCTCCACCAGTCAGGAGGCCGAGCATTGTGATTCCTGAGATCCTTCCACCATAGCAGCCTCAGCCTGCGGGGATGGTAGACGCTGCACATCTCTTCTCCTTCGTGGAAAGGATTCTGGTGTCCTACCAGCAGCAGCAGACGAGGTAGACTGTAGATTTCCGTCAGGGGATCGACGAGACACACCAACTGGTTCGCACCACAGTCGAGATGGTTACTGTTCAGGGGGCCCAGCAGCAGCCCCGTCGGAGGGAGAAGGACATACAGGACTTCCAGAAGATGCACCCTCGGGAGTTCTTCGGTACGGAGGGCATCCACTATGCCGATGACTGGATCGAGCATATTGAGGAGATATTTCGACTGGCGGAGATACCAGATCGACTCCAGATCGAGGCGGCGGGCAGCCAGATGCAGGACTTAGCCCGTACGTGGTATCAGACAGATCCCAGGGTGGGAGTTGAGGGCCAGACTTGGGCCAGTTCAAGGAGCTATTTAAGGAGCAGTTCTTTCCTGATGTTGCCTTGGGAGGTATCGAGGCACAGTTCGAGGGTCTGGTTCAGGAGAACCAGACGGTAGCAAAGTATGCTGGAGAGTTTTGTAGACTGGCCCGATTATATAGGTGACTTGACCGAGAAGACAAAGGCGATGAAGTTTCGTCGGGGCTTGATTAGAGAGATTCGGTCGCTGACTAAGAGCGATCGGAACGCCACCTTTGTAGAGATATTTTCTGGGGCTATGGCGGCGGAAGACGACCTAGGACTGAGGCAGAAGAGGGGTCGCGACTTCCAGGGTGGCAGCAGCAGTCAGGGGCAGGCCAAGAGGCCTCACTTCCAGTATCAGCAGCCACAGAGGCCAGTTCAGCAGTATCAACATCAGGGCAGGACACCTTTTCAGCAGGAGCAGCATCAGCAGCAGAGAGGGCAACAGGCACCCAGACAGCAAGCTATTAGTTGTACTTTCTGTAAGAAGCCTGGACACAAGTGGAAGGAGTACAGGAAGAGACTTGGCAGATGCTTGATGTGTGGTTCGAAGGACCATCAGATGCGGGACTGTCCAGTTGTGTCGATGCGTCCGATACCAGGAAGAGTTGGGGCAGCCAAGGCTCCAGCAGGTCAGCCGAATGGGCCATTGCAGACCCAGCAGCAGAGGCTCCACCAGCACCAGCAGCAGGCACGAGGTGGACAGCAAGGGCGAGCTTTCGCCATGGCGGCTGAGGATGCAGGGGCCGTAGGGGAGTTCATAGTAGGTTCGGTTCTTCTCGACTCCCTTCCAGCATTTGTACTCTTTGATTCCGGGACTTCCCACAGCTTTGTGTCAGTATTGTATGCTATTAGACACAGTCTGGTTTCTGAACCATTGCCTAGGACCTGCAAGATCACGACCGGGGGTGGGGTCATCCTCATGAGTGATATTTGTAGAGGGCGGAGTGTCATATTGGGAGGCCGAGAGTTGGGGGGTGAGTTTACTCGTCATGCCACTACCGAACTACGATATTGTATTAGGTATGGACTGGCTGAATAGACACCACGCCTGTATTGATTGCCGAGGGGGTAGAGTTTTATTTGGGGCGCCAGGAGAGCCAGAGTTTGAGTACACCCGGCGGCAGGCAGAGTAGGACGGCGGAGTCTTCTGTGGAGCTTTAGTTGAGGAGCAGGTGGCTCCACATCCCTTGATTGCAGAGTTTATGGACGTATTTCCAGAGGAGTTACCAGAGCTTCCACCGGACAGGGATGTAGAGTTTTCGATAGACTTGGTTCCCGGTGCGGAACCAATTTTTTAGCATGTCTATCGAGTGAACAACAGTGAATTGGTGGAGCTGAAGAAGCAGGTGGATGAGCTGTAGGACAAGGGGTTCATCCGATCGAGTTTTTCACCTTGGGGTGCACCGGTACTCTTCGTACCCAAGAAGGATGGGTCGGTACGGATGTGTATCGACTACATGGCACTTAACAATCTGACGATCAAGAACAGATACCCACTGCCGCGGTGTAACACCCAGTTTCTAAAATGTGGGTAATTTTAAAATTTTGTATTTTAATTTATTTA
The DNA here is from genome assembly GCA_029216955.1 of Iris pallida. NCBI lineage: Eukaryota > Viridiplantae > Streptophyta > Magnoliopsida > Asparagales > Iridaceae > Iris > Iris pallida. The sequence continues at coordinate 40,411,831 of JANAVB010022597.1, read as the reverse complement.
ATTAATGTATTTAAATTTTAATATAATTTTTAGTAATTTTTAATTATTTTAAAACTATTAAATATCATGACTTGTGATTTGGTGTGCAGCTAGTGAAACCATAGGGACTGTCTGCCCTAGAGCCTATCCATGTGATTAGGGTGTTTTAATTATCATTTTTAGCCTAGGGGTAATTTGGTCAATTTGACTTATTTGAATTATTTGATTATTTATTGAATTGGTGAATTCTAGGTTGACTTTGACTTGTTGAGACTAGTAGACTAGCCTGGAACCTAACCCTAGCTATGGTAACCCTAGCCTAACTTGAGTTAACCCATTTTAGTTATTAGAGATTAGTTTTAGAATGAGAGGAATTGCTTTAGTGTAATTTAAGTCATGACTTATGGTTTATGAATTGGCTTATGACTTAACGACTTAATTAATCATGACTTAAGCCCATGGGCCAATTTAGGAAACCCTAGCCCTAATTTTTACAACTTATGACCAGCCATAGGAGAGAGCCCCTCCCTATTTAATATCATGTTGACGTGTTCTTGCCTCTTTTAGAGCTTGACCTAGTTTTGAAGAAAAGATATTTTTCCCCTTTCAAAAATCACCATAAATTCATTTTAATTCCTTTTTATTCCTAGCCTTTTGCATTAGGATCTAATTTCTGTATGTTTATCATTTCTGGAGGTTAATCTCAGTTTTGGGCTCATTTGGAGCTTCGGAGTTGGTTTTTGGAATCTTTCTATTGGAGCTTTCTTGGAGGATTGGCACACATAGGTAACCACCCTCAAATTGTATTTTAATCCTAATTTATTACATGATGGCTTAGGAATAGGTGTCCCCTAGCTTCTGGAGGAATTTTGTGTCATTTGTATTAGGTTACGTGTCCGTATCGAACACATATCGAACCTATAGGCTAGGTGTTCGACGAAATGCCCGAACTGATTCGATTTGCAAATTTTGCAAATCTATTTGAATAGAATCTTATATCTATGTTTGTAGGTTAATTTCTGTGAAGAGTGTCTGGTATTTTAGTGTCCTTTTGTGTCGAAATTTTGGGTTGGACACTCCGTGCACACACGTACACTGTGTCCTGCATCACGAGCTGAATATCACCCGACACAGGACACGTGGACATGCCAAAATTGGTGAGCATGATGGGGAAATGTTGGCAACCATCCTCCAAAAATTTGGGTCTATATAATTGCGTGTGCAAGAAGAAATCCTCCCCGTACTGGCCGTGCGGCCTGTCGATTGCGCGCGCAAAGCGCTACTGATACACATTCGTATCGGACACGACGCATGTCGTGGACACTGTGCAGGCAGTTCTATGGATAGCCCTACCCCTGGCGCACGTGTACGCGAGGCCACGTGTCACCACGTGGCCTGTGTCACGCGCGAGACACGCGTGCACGCGTGTACGATGCTGCGTGCTGTGCAATGCACGTGTAGGTGTCTGTGAGTGTTGGACACGTTCGTATCCACTTGATGTGACACGAATGACCTGTATGACACGTGTACACATGTCTCATGTATTACCAACCTTTTGAATTAATTATTCATTGTTATTTGATTTCGAAATCAAAGAGTTTTCCATGTCCTGATACATGAACACTAGTGAGAATTTCTGAGAGTTTGAATGATTTATGAACTGTTTATTGATTTAAATGTGATGTATATTACACCTATGTCTATCTGAGAATTAACCTACTTGTTAGAGATCATAATGACATAAGAGATTTAACTTTCGAATTGCTTTTGAGCTTTAAATTGCATTAAACTTATACACTGTTTCTTCCCTGACTTTGTTTCAGAGTTAATCCTTCTTAATTGATTTGATAAATTAACATGTTAGTTTTTTGAAAGGTTTGGGTTGTGTTGGTGTTAAGAATTGGTTTCCTTTCATTCCCTTTTAAACTGAACACATAGGCACTGTTTACCCTGAACACATGAACACTGAGACTGATTGGGATTTTCCTGATTTCAAATTTGATTTTCTTGATTTACATTGTAATATTTTTACTGTGGTGTAGGTTTGATGCTAGGGATGGGTTATAGGATTTCAAATTGGGTTTGGGACTACAAGGTGTGGGTTAAATCTGAGTTCATTTGGCTGTGAACCAGAGTTCACTGTCTATTCCTGAGATTCCAAGTGGTAGTTCAACCTGGGTTTTAAAAAAGAACAACTGAGATTGGTTAACTGAGAATTATTTGAAGAACTTTTGGTTTGATTTAGTTAATATATTGATTTGGGGTTTTCATTGAACTGTTTTCCTATTCCTGGGACTTAATGTCCATATCACTCACAAATGTACACACTAGAACACCTGAAAACTGAAATCTGAAATTGAACTCCATTATAAACTGACTTTGAATGTTAAATTAGCCATGTCATTCCATTTCATAGTGTTAGCTAACTGTCATGTGTATCATTAACCTGTTTGTGTTTCCATTTGACAGTTAATACACTGTTAGGTAAACAGTAAACCTGAGACCCCATGACCAAACCTATCTAGCTATCCCTATTCCCTAATACACTAGACACTGTCTTCTAGATTCTCATATTCCTGAATACTAAAATCTGAGTTTTGTTCACTCTAATGTTTCCATTCACCCACACATACACACTCTACATGTCACACACATTAATTCCTATGCCTATTCACACATAAAACTGAAATTTGGGTTGAAATAGGAAATCTGAGACACTATACTGATTTCCTAAGGGTTACACAATATACATACACATGAAGATTGAGTTATGTGGACTGAATAGCTGAGCATGATTTCACACATTGGTTCAAGGTTGCAACACACTGATATATGCCACACACACACATTGCTCACGGCATCCTTAGCACACTTTCTTGCTTTCTTGTACTTCACTGCATGCATATTTCACCCACTCATATATACACATACATGTATGTAATTGACACCCCCACTATTTCCCTGTCCACCACACACACATGAACACAAATGCATGATTCCAGTTTCCTATATTCAATGTACGTATATATATATAGGTGATACATATATTATCATATGGCCTATATAGTTATGGTGTGTGTACTATATTATTTTATCTAGACATATTAATATTGTGAATATGTAAATATGTGGTTGGTATATAGGTATAACTTGTAAATGTTAACCAATGTAATGTGTGTTTTGATAGCTTTGTTGGCATTGTGTTGTGGTGGTGTGCTAGCCTAGGTTTAGTTAGGGTTGGCTAGACTTGGTTGACTGGTTTAGACTAGGGTTAGACCTAGAATGACTTGTTAGTCTAGGTTTAGACTTGGATCGGTCAGTTGACCTAGTTTGACTAGTCTAGTTGACTAGAGTTGACCGAGAGTTGACTTTAGTCCAGTTTGACCCCAAACATCATGTAGATGTATTGTAGCAGTCTATTTTATTATTTTAGACATGTTGTAACTTGTGGTGCTCTGATTAGGAGACAGACACCTCTCCTCAGGCAGTACACCCTCTTCGGATATTCAGTTATCAGGCGAGTACATTCTCTGACCGTTTCATACTTGCCAGGATTTATATTCTTGCTCTAGATTACTTTACTTGATGCTGACACGTTGGTAGCACGAATTGGTACTATATGGATCTTTCTATGAGATGTTATCCCTCTCGGGAGCATCGGATACTGCATGTTTTGTGCGTTTCACGAATCATCACGTATCTCTATGCTTCCACTGATTCACGAATCGCTTTTGACACGTGTACTCTCATGTTCACAGAGCCATCATGAATCACCTTCACGTATCACTCATTTTATGAGCCATGTGAAGTTTCACGAATCTTAACATAACTTGAACAGATCCTTGTGTATTGATTGGGGATGGGGGAGTAGAAATAGGCATGTGAATATTATCCAAGTAGCTGTAGTCATGAATCACTCTCTTAGCTGTAGTCATGAATCTCCTATGCCATTCACATGTTTATATTTTACTCTGACTCACTAGTCACTACTAGTTCTCTATTTATAGTAGATATTTTCTTACAGTTATCTCCTTTACTTCATATATTCTCTTTCAGCGTTTCATGTATCTTACTCTATTGCATGCTTTATTTTTCCTAACTTGATACGAACTGCGTGAGATGTATTGTGCTCGCTCCTGTTCTGACTGGACCTGTTGAAAATATTACAAAGGATGAGGAGGAGGCCCTATGTACCACCTATTACGGAGCAGGCTTAGACAACACCTGCGACCTAGTTCCTCTAGAGGACCCCGCTGCAGTACAGGATGCTACTCCCATAGTCTAGACTAGATAGCTAGGCTTTAGCTTTTCTTTCAGCATTGTTATTTGACTTTCAGTTGTTGTTCTGAGATGTTGTATATATTTAGAGACTTGTATTGAGCTGGATGTTCTTGAGTTGTTATCTTAGACACTTAGATTCTCTCTCTCTTACTTGTATTACATTGTGATTTTGATCTCTCTATCTACTTTTACTATTCTGTATCTGTTTTGGATGTGATTGAGACTATTCTGTTATGTCACCTCCATTCGGAGTGTATATACTGTTCAGGTACCTTATATTGTTAGATGTTGTGACCTAGGACAGCGTTCTACTGTCGACACTGCAGCGTAGGCTGGGCATTGTTACGTTCTCGTACCCTCACATTGGGTGCGGGTCGTGACACACGGATCGATGATCTCTTTGATCAGTTGAGTGGAGCTCGGGTGTTCTCCAAGATTGATTTGAGGTCAGGTTATCACCGGGTGAATGTGAAGGGGGAGGATATTCCCAAGACCGCTTTCAGGATGCGGTACGGGCAGTTTGAGTTTTTGGTTATGCCGTTTGGGCTGACCAATGCACCAGCAGTGTTTATGAACCTAATGAACAAGGTGTTCCACCAGTACTTGGACAAGTTAATGGTGGTATTCATTGATGATATCTTGGTATATTCCAAGACAGAGGAAGAGCACGAGAAGCACTTGAGAGTGGTTCTGGAGACGCTCAGGAGGGAGAGATTGTATGGCAAGCTCTCGAAGTGCGAGTTCTTCCTAGACAGGGTTGACTTCTTGGGTCATGTGGTGACTGGAGATGGTATCTCAGTGGACCTGAAGAAGATCACAGCAGTTGAGGCTTGACAGCGCCGACTTCAGTGGCAGAGATCAGAAGTTTCTTGGGGCTGGCAGGATATTATAGGAGATTTGTGCAGGATTTCTCCCGGGTTGCAGAGCCATTGACTCGGTTGACCCGGAAGGATGCTGAGTATGTTTGGTCAGAGGAGTGTCAGGAAGCTTTTGATGAGTTGAAGAAGTGGCTTACGATAGCTCCGATTCTGACATTGCCTTCAGGATCAGGTGGATTCACTATTTATAGTGATGCTTCAGGAAAGGGGCTGGGTTGTGTCTTACAGCAGCATGGAAGGTGATTGCCTATGCTTCCAGGCAATTACGTCCCCATGAGAAGAACTACCCTACCCATGACCTGGAGCTGGCTGTAGCTTCCCTTCCCGGATTTTTTTTAATATTTATTTATTTACTTATTTGATTTAAATGGTGATTTCTATATTTTTATAAATAATTATTTAGTAGATTGTTACAGTAGAAGACCTTAGCCATGGTTAAGAATTAGAGTGCAAGACGACTAGGAATCAGGGCACGGATAGTGCAGTGACGTGCTTTGACTAGTGTCTTAGCCATGCCAAGGAAGGCCAAGCCATAGTGACGTCCTAACTAGGAAAATCAAACTAAGTTGCGACTTAAAACCTATAGAGAGTTTAATTACTTATTAATTATATTATTGACTTGTAGGAAACCCGCTTGTGTCGATTTAGTCCAAACTGGACCCGAACAAAATCCCAGCCTATGTAGGCATGCAGTGGAACCCGGGACGGCCATGTAGACATTTTATGTGTATAAAATATTTTCTTATTTATTTTTAGGACTTGGCAGATACTTTCTAAATATATAATAGTTTATTTAAATGTTGTTTTAGAACAATAGTATGAACTTCTGGAGCCAGATAAATGGTGTGTTCGATGAGTTCACCGAAATATATTAATGGCTTAATTACAAATGTTATTAGGTTTATTATTATTATTAATGTTAATATTGTGGTTATTAAATAAATAAATTATTTATTATTAATAGTTATTAGTATTTGACTTTCTATCAAAGATATATATATATATGTATATATATAATATGTGTGTGTGTGTATATATATATATATATATAAATGTATAAATATATTATACATGTGTATATATTACATATATATACAAATGTGGGTAGGTGTATATATATAATTATATATACATGTATACATGTATGTATATTTATATGAATAAATATAGAAATAAATATATATGTATATAGGTATTTTGTGTGTATATATATATATAGGTATAATTATCCATAAGATATATATTTATTAGGCTAAATAAGATAAATACATGTATAGAAATATTATATATATATATATATATATATATAAGAGGTATATATAGAAGTATATATACATTAGGATATGTGATAAGAAGTCAGCCCATCAAACCAACCAGGCCCAGGCCCACAGGCCCGGGCTAAACTGCTGCTCAGCCATTAAACCAAGCCGACATGTAACTTCCCCCCCCCCCCCGCTCGGGATTAAACCGAGACTCAACTGTATATATATATATTCAAAGAGGAAGAGAGGATTCGAGAAAACTGGATGAAACCCTAGCCTAACCCACGCGTGCCACCCTCCCTCGACTGGACGACCCCTCCGCCACCGTGCGCGTCGCTGCACGTCGCCGGCGGCCAGGGCCGTACGTCCGCGCGTATAGTACTTAGAATCGACAACAGCAGCAGCGGTTCCACACTCCCCACTTCAATGTAAGATTTCTCCCCCGACTCTCCGTATTTTTCTAAACCGAAATAGGTGTTAGAAACACAACCTATAGGGCTTTGACATCAATGGATCGTTTCGAACTAAATCGAATGAAATCGATATAAAATCGATGCCAAAAATCCCGAAAAACTGTTCGGATTCGAAACAGAGAACCAATCCAATCACCCATGTTTGAATATTAATTTCGATCGATCCAGTAACATACTAGAATTTCTATTTGAACAGACTTTTTGACATCATTTAGGGCTTCGAATCCCTTCTTACAGAATTTGAATTCATCGACTACTCGCCGAGAAAACGAATCCCAAAGTTTTCCAAAAACTTGTTTTAAAAACTAGAAATTTGTTCGATACGACGTACGTCCCGCCATTTCGGGCGACATGGTCGCGAACCGTAAGCATCGAAAGCTGCGTAACGGCTTCGTGGTCGTGTGGGCTTTTGCGGAATTCAAATTGGTTGCGTGTGCGCGACGAATTTGATGCGTATCCGTCGAAATTCACCGTATCGTGCACTTTGCAAATTTCCAAATTACTTCGTGCATGCTCGTCAGATCGAGATGAAACTTGCGCCAACAGGACCGTATCATTTTTCTGGTCCTACATGCCAAGTTTGATCCGATTCTGAGACAGTAGAATCGGAACGTCGTTTTGCGGGCCCCACGATCCCACTCAACGGATGATTTTGTGCACGGCCCGCCGGAATCCAACTCTGGATACGGTTGGGTTCGTATCAGAAAACTAGATCCGTAGACATGTAGTTTGATGACTTTAGAGACCACTGACCTTGGCACGCTTTTTGGTGCAAAACGGGTCCAACGGCGGACACCATTTTTGCCCAAAATTACCGTTTTGCCCTGTGTCCAGAATTGGACTTAAGGACAAGCAATCCTAGCTAATTTGACTATTCTGAAAACATTGGTAATGTTTATTTCAGCTTTCGGAGACAGTTGTGATGACTTGGACTTTCTGATTTATTGATTGGAGTTACATTGTTGGTTTTTCGTGCAACCTCCAGGCAAGTATACCTTGCCTCCCTCTACAGTTTATTTACATACATATTCCTATTATTATTATACAGTTTTACTAGTTGATTATTGACACGAGATTTGTACATCGTGCATGCTGGTATACATATAGTTCTCCAGTTATTCATGATTTACATGCTTAGTTAATCCCTATATCTTTATATGTTAATAGTTAGTTGCAGTTCTTTGATTTGCATACTTTACTTTAGACAGTGTTTACTGGTTTATTAGTCGTGTTCTTTTATCGTTATCATGCTTGACTGGATGTCGTGGTTCTATCGGATTGGTTCCCTCTCGTACCGTGTCGTGAGTCGTATCGTATCATAGGATGAATAAGTCACATCGGAACTGCTTTACCTCCTTGTCTTGAAATCTTGATGCTAACCTGCGAGTCCACATTAGGGGCGAGGTTTAGTAGTTAAGCTAACTTGCGAGCCCACACCAGGGGCGAGAGTTAGTAAGCTAATCCGCGAGTCCACATTAGGGGCGAGGGTTGGTAGTTAAGCTAACTTGCGAGCCCACACCAGGGGCGAGAGTTAGTAAGCTAATACGCGAGTCCACATTAGGGGCGAGGGTTAGTTGTTAAGCTAACTTGCGAGCCCACATCAGGGGCGAAAGGTAGTAAGCTAATCTGCGAGCCCAAATTAGGGGCGAGGATTAGTAGTATATGGTTCACACCTGCGAGTCCACACAAGGGACGAGGGTGATGCTAGCCTGCGAGTCCACACCAGGGGCGAGGGTTAGTAGTATATGGTTCACACCTGCGAGTCCACACTATGGATGAGGGTGATGCTTGCTTGCGAGTCCACACTAGGGGCGAGGGCTAGTAGTTGTTCAAACCTGCGAGTCCATACTAGGGACGAGGGTTTGAGTATTCGATTGGTTATCTATTGACATCGTGATACCGCGTTCTCTTGTTCTTCTCCAGTAGTTCGTTTAGGCATAGTGGTTCTTCCAGTCATGTATAGTCATATTTTCGTACGGATTGGTCTTTTTCCGTTTACTTTCTGTATTCTCTTTATTGTATGATAAACTGCTAGATAGGCATGTTTTTATGTATCTTGCTATGTCCCCTGAGGACATGATGATCTCTTCAGGTTAGTTATTGCGTGGAGTTAGTTAGCAGCTCTGGATGGCAGATATTATGACACTTGTGGGGTCCGGATATGATGAAATTGCTTGCGGGATTCGGGTATCGCTATTGTGTTCATTATCCGCTCGTGCTTTTCATTCCTTATCATGAGATATCCTTCTTCTTGTTTCAGTTGTAGACTCTTGTTATTTCCTTTAGAGTTTTATCAGACATTTATGCTAGTGGGCTGCAAACCACGACCCATAGTGTTCACTCACGTTTTATATACTTATTGTGGATTGAGATATAGTTTTGCCTTGTCTTGATTAGGCCCATTACCATAGCCGTGACAGCGTTTACGTATTCGAGACGGGCTGGAGTTCGCTTGATGCGTAGCTGGCTTGCTCACGCGCTCGCGTCCGAAAAGCGGGTGCGGGTCGTGATAAGTTTTTTTGGTGGCCCATGCAGGTCAGAGCATATCGTACCGGTTACGTAACTGTACTGGTACGAGCCTGCGACTTTGACTAGACCTTAGAAATCTCAATCCACTCTGCCTTGAAAATTCTCTTAGAAATTCTCTACTGTCTTTGAAACTTCGTATTCGTTCTCAATTATTCTCTCCTACCTTCTTGTACCATTGATTCTCGTCCCTTCCTATTCCGAGGTGACGAATGATCGTGCTGTCTAGGATTCATTAGAAATTCTTAAATTATAGTATAATATTGCTTGACAATTGAATGTTTGGTTGCTTATAGATATGAGGGATATAGACGCCATATGCCTAGATATCTGTCGGTAGAATTGTTAGCAACTAGTTAGAAGACCATAAGAATCTAGTGACCTTGTTTTGAGGAGTAGTGTGACCAAAGGTAAGTAGAAGTCCTCAAATATTCGAGGTTATAAAATATTTTTAGAAATTAAATTTGAGGAGATTAAAATAATAGTAGACCTTGAATTTTACGGGATAGTCTTGAATTAGAATTTCGAGGACGAAATTATTTTAAGGTGGGTAGATTTGTAGCTTCCCTTCCCGAATTTTTTTTAATATTTATTTATTTATTTGATTTAAATGGTGATTTCTATATTTTTATAAATAATTATTTAGTAGATTATTACGGTAGAAGACCTAGCCATGGTTAAGAATTGGAGTACAAGACGACTAGGAATCATGGCACGGATAGTGCAGTGACGTGCTTTGACTAGTGTCTTAGCCATGCCAAGGAAGGCCAAACCATAGTGACGTCCTAACTAGGAAAATCAAACTAAGTTGCGACTTAAAACCTATAGAACGTTTAATTACTTATTAAATATATTATTGACTTGTAGAAAACCCGCTTGTGTCGATTTAGTCCAAACTGGACCCGAACCAAATCCCAACCTATGTAGGCATGCAGTGGAACCCGGGACGGCCATGAAGACATTTTATGTGTATACAAATATTTTCTTATTTATTTTTAGGACTTGGCAGATACTTTCTAAATATATAATAGTTTATTTAAATGTTGGTTTAGAACAATTGTATGAACTTCCGGAGCCAAATAAATGGTGTGTTCGATGAGTTCACCAAAATATATTAATGGCTTAATTACAAATGTTATTAGGTTTATTATTATTATTATTATTAATGTTAATATTGTGGTTATTAAATAAATAAATTATTTATTATTAATAGTTATTAGTATTTGATTTTCTATCAAAGAGATATATATTTTTTTTTTTTTCAAAGATATATATATATATATATATATATATATATATATATATATATATATATATATATATATATATATATATATATATATATATATATATATATATATATGTATATATATAATGTGTGTGTATATATACATATATATATAAATGTATAAATATATTATACATGTGTATATATTACATATATATACAAATATGGGTAGGTGTATATATATAATTATATATACATGTATACATGTATGTATATTTATATGAATAAATATAGAAATAAATATATATGTATATAGGTATTTTTTGTGTATATATATATATATATATAGGTATAATTATCCATAAGATATATATTTATTAGGCTAAATAATATAAATACATGTATAGAAATATATTATATATATATATATATATATATATATATATATATATATATATATATATATAAGAGGTATATATAAAAGTATATATACATTAGGATATGTGATAAGAAGTCAGCCCATCAAACCAACCAGGCCCAGGCCCACAGGCCCGGGCTAAACTGCTGCTCAGCCATTAAACCAAGCCGAACTGTAACTTCCCTCCCCCCCCCCCGCGCTTGGGATTAAACCGAGACTCTACTGTATATATATATTCAGAGAGGATTCAAGAAAAGTGGATGAAACCCTAGCCTAACCCACGCGTGCCATCCTCCCTCGACTGGACGACCCCTCCGCCACCGTGTGCGCCGCTGCACGTCGCCGGCGGCCAGGGCCGTACGTGCGCGCGCACAGCACTTAGAATCGGCAACAGCAGCAGCGGTTCCACACGCCCCACTTCAATGTAAGATTTCTCCCTCGACTCTCTATATTTTTCCAAACCGAAATAGGCGTTAGAAACACAACCTATCGGGCTTTGACATCAATAGATCGTTTCGAACTAAATCGAAATGAAATCGATATAAAATCGATGCCAAAAATCCCGAAAAACTGTTCGGATTAGAAACAGTGAACCAATCCAATCACCCATGTTTGAATATCGATTTCGATCGATCCAGTAACATACTATAATTTCTATTTGAACAGACTTTTTGACAACATGTAGGGCTTCGAATCCGTTCTTACAGAATTTGAATTCATCGACTACTCGCCGAGGAAAACGAATCCCAAAGTTTTCCAAAAACCTGTTTTAAAAACTAGAAATTTGTTCGATATGACGTGCGTCCCGCCATTTCGGACGACGTGGTCGCGAACCGTAAGCATCGAAAGCTGCATAACGGCTTCGTGGTCGTGTGGGCTTTGGCGGAATTCAAATTGGTTGCGTGTGCGCGACGAATTTGATGCGTATCCGTCGAAATTCACCGTATCGTGCACTTTGCAAATTTCCCAATTACTTCATGCATGCTCGTCAGATCGAGACGAAACTTGCGCCAACAGGACCGTATCATTTTTTGGGTTCTGTATGCCAAGTTTGATCCGATTCTGAACAGTGGAATCGGAACGTCGTTTTGCGGGCCCCACGGTCCTACTCAACGGACAATTTTGTACACGGCCTGCCGGAATCCAACTCTGGACATACGGTTGGGTTCGTATCAGAAAATTGGATCCGTAGACATGTAGTTTGACGACTTTAGAGACCATTGACCTTGGTACGCTTTTCGGTGCAAAGTGGGTCCAACGACGGATACCGTTTTTGTCCGAAATTACTGTTTTGCCCATGTGTCCAGAATTGGACTTAAGGACAAGCAATTCTAGCTAATTTGACTTTTCTGAGAACATTGGTAATGTTTATTTCAGCTTTCGGAGACAGTTGTGATGACTTGGACTTTCTGATTTATTGATTGGAGTTACATTGTTGGTTCTTCGTGCAACCCCCAAGCAAGTATACCTTGCCTTCCTTTACAGTTTATTTACATGCATATTCCTATTATTATTATACAGTTTTACTAGTTGATTATTGACACAAGATTTGTACATCGTGTATGCTGGTATACATATAGTTCTCCAGTTATTCATGATTTACATGCTTAGTTAATCCCTATATCGTTATATGTTAATTGTTAGTTATTGCATTTCTTTGATTTGCATACTTTACTTTAGACAGTGTTTACTGGTTTATTAGTCGTATTCTTTTATCGTTATCATGCTTGACTGGATGTCGTGGTTCTATCGGATTGGTTCCCTCTCGTACCGTGTCGTGAGTCGTATCGTATCATAGGATGAATAAGTCACATCGGAACTGCTTTACCTCCTTGTCTTGAAATCTTGATGCTAACCTGCGAGTCCACATTAGGAACGAGGGTTAGTAGTTAAGCTAACTTGCGAGCCCACACCAGGGGCGAGAGTTAGTAAGCTAATCCTCGAGTCCACATTAGGGGCGAGGGTTAGTAGTTAAGCTAACTTGCGAGCCCACACCAGGGGCGAGAGTTAGTAAGCTAATCTGCGAGCCCACATTAGGGGCGAGGATTAGTAGTATATGGTTCACACCTGCGAGTCCACACAAGGGACGAGGGTGATGCTAGCCTGCGAGTCCACACCAGGGGCGAGGGTTAGTAGTATATGGTTCATACCTGCGAGTCCACACTAGGGACGAGGGTGATGTTAGCTTGCGAGTCCACACTAGGGGCGAGGGCTAGTAGTTGTTCAAACCTGTGAGTCCATACTAGGGACGAGGGTTTGAGTATTCGATTGGTTATCCATTGACATCGTGATACCGCGTTCTCTTGTTCTTCTCCAGCAGTTCGTTTAGGCGTAGTGGTTCTTCCAGTCATGTATAGTCGTATTTTCGTGTGGATTTGTCTTTTCCCGTTTACTTCCTGTATTCTCTTTATTGCATGATAAACTGCTAGATAGGCATGTTTTTATGTATCTTGCTATGTCCCCTGAGGACCTTATGATCTCTTCAGGTTAGTTATTGCGTGGAGTTAGTTATCAGCTCTGGATGGCAGATATTATGACACTTGTGGGGTCCGGATATGATGATATTGCTTGCGGGATTTCGGTATCGCTATTGTATTCATTATCCGCTCGTGCTTTTCATTCCTTATCATGAGATATCCTTCTTCTTGTTTCAGTTGTAGACTCTTGTTATTTCCTTTAAAGTTTTATCGGACATTTATGCTAGTGGGCTGCAGACCACGACCCATAGTGTTCACTCATGTTTCATATACTTATTGTGGATTGAGATATAGTTTGCCTTGCCTTGATTAGGCCCATTACCATAGCCTTTGACAGCGTTTACGTATTCGAGACGGGCTGGAGTCCGCTTGATGCGTAGCTTGCTTGCTCACGCGCTTGCGTCCGAAAAGCGGGTGCGGGTTATGACATTGGCAAAGGTGATTTTTGCTTTGAAGTTTTGGAAGCATTATCTGTATGGCGAGAGGGTGGAGATTTTCACAGATCACAAGAGCTTGAAGTATGTGTTTACACAGAAAGAGCTCAACATGAGGCAGCACAGATGGCTAGAGTTGATGAAGGACTTTGACATCTCACTTCAGTATCACCCGGGGAAGGCCAACGTGGTTGCTGATGCCTTGAGTAGGTATCCGACAGCCATGTGTTTGACTATGGATCGTCACTTGCTTGCAGATTTAGAGAGCCTTGGGATTGAGGTGATTGTGCCCGGAGTGCAGATACAGTTATGGGGCCTTCAGATACAGTCGGACTTGATGGAGAGGATCAAGGCGACGTAGTTCGAGGATGTGGCTCTGTGGTATATCCGAGAGCATATTCGTGCAGGGTTGGTGGATGGCGAGTTTTCACTTGCAGAGGATGGTGCCTTGAGGCACGGTTCCCGGTTATGTGTGCCTAGCGGGGAGCTCAAAGAGCAGATCATACAGGAGGCTCGCAGATCGCAGTACTTTATACATTCTGGTGCCAACAAGATGTACAGGGATTGCGAGAGCATGTCTGATGGTACAGAATGAAGCGGGAGGTAGCCCACTTCGTAGCTAGATGCTTGGTCTGTCAGCAGGTCAAGGCAGAGAGACAAAGGTCCGGAGGATTATTACAGTCGTTGCCCATTCCAGAGTGGAAGTGGGAGCATGTCACCATAGATTTTGTATCTGGATTACCGCGTACACTAGGAGGGAAAGACGAGATTTGGGTCATCGTTGACAGGTTGACCAAATCGGCCTACTTCTTGCCATTCAAGGTGGGTACATCTACAGAGAGGGTTAAGGAGTTGTACATGAGGCAGATAGTCAGGATTCACGGAGTTCTCGTCAGCATTGTCTCAGATTGGGATAGTCGCTTTACTTCCCATTTCTGGAGGAGTCTGCAGACTAGCTTGGGCACTCAGCTCAAGTTTAGTACTGCATACCACCCCCAGACAGACGGACAGTCAGAGAGGACTATTCAGACACTTGAGGATATGCTGCGGACGTGTGTCCTGGATTTTGGAGGTTCCTGGGAGGATCATCTACATTTGGTGGAGTTTGCTTACAACAACAGTTATCAGGCCAGCATTGAGATGTCACCTTTTGAGGCTCTGTACGGGCATAGGTGTCGTACACCCTTATCTTGGGATGATGTTGGAGAGCGAGCTTTACTGGGACCAGAGATGGTTGTTGACGCAACCGAGAAGGTGAAGCTCATCAGGGACAGACTTTGCGTGGCGCAGGAAAGACATCGGAACTGGGCCGATAGCCACCGGAGGCCGTTGGAGTTTGAGGTACAGATTTAGAGATAAGATTAGAAGTAGGTTGTATTTTGTTTTGTTTGATTGATCGTGTTTGATTTTTAGTAACTTGAGACCTTGCTTGTGATTAGGTTGGAGAAATGGTTTTTCTGCGGATATCTTCGACTCGTGGTACGATACATTTTGGTGGAGGTGAAAGCTTAGCCCGCGCTTCATCGGACCTTTCATGATCAGCGGGAGGGTCGGTGACGTGGCATATAGGCTAGACTTACCACCGCACTAGTGTGCATCCACAACGTATTCACGTATCATAGTTGAGACGGTACGTGGCTAACCTAGCCATGTGCTCGATCATTCGGAGATTGAGGTTGGACCTACTCTCAGTTATCCAGAGCAGCCTGTGGAGATTCTGAATCGCCGGAAGAAGGTACTGAGGAACCAGGTGATACCCTGGGTATACGTCGCATGGAGGCATCATTATCCAGAAGAGTCTACCTGGGAGCGGGAGGATGAGATGCGCGAGCGGTACCCCTATCTTTTTGGACCTTGAGGTATACTTTTCTATCCTTCGCAGTTAGTTTCGCCTTTAATTTCGAGGACGAAATTATTTTAAGGGGGTAGATTTGTCACTACCACTTTTCTAGATTGAGCGTATTTTGGTCATTTTTAAAATTTTGGAATTATTTGGGAATTATTAGTATTAATTATAATTATTAGAATTTTCAGTGATTTTTAGTATAATTGTTTTGGTGCTATATTTGACTTTGACTAGTGTTGACTTAGGAGACTGTCGTAGAGGCTAACCTAGGTCATGACTACTTGGTTAGAGTGTGTAACCCTAGCTTGACCTAAGTTAGTGATATTTAACCAATTAAAACTTATTTGGAGAGATTAGGATTGATTAGGCTAGCTAATGGCTTGTGATTTCACAAGTCATGATTAGTGACTTTGGCCCATGGACGCCCATAGACACTTGTAGAGCCCAACACCTAGTGAACCCTAGCCCAATCCAGCCATGGCCTCCATATAGGAATTCCCCCACCTATTTAATCCCTCCTAGAATTTAGGGCTAGCCTCCCTTAGAAATATTTGCAAGTTTTAGAAAGAGGTAAGTCTCCATCTTCATTAATTCATAGAAATTTCTATTTTATTCCTTTTCCACCCAAACCAATTGCATTAGGTTCTAATTCATCTGTTATTGCTGTTTATGAAAGATTATTTCAGAGTTTGGATAATTTGGAGAAGTTTGGCTATCAAGAGGACACCCCTCTTTGGAGTTTTTGAGGATTTGACACCTATAGGTAACTCCTTCAAAACTTATTGTAATTGTTGTTTTATTATATCTAGGAAGCCCTAGGCCTAACCTAACTATAGGACTAGCTAAACCTAGGTTTCGAGTCCGATACGTGTCCGTATCGGACACGTATCAGTTCATGAATGAAGGTGTTTGAGGAAATGCCCCAAAGGGCATTTCGACTTATTTTCTGAAATGTTTCTGAATAGGAATTTAGGTTTTGTGTTTGCTTATGGTTTTACTTTGGACTGAGTCTCTATTGGTGTCGTGTCGTGTCGCCACGGACACGGGAACACGCGGGTGCACCTCACGCGTGAGCACAGTTTCCTTTCCCTGCTGCTCGGGGTCTTTTGCGAGCAGCAACACCACTTTGACACGTGATTTTGGATACACGTGTTGGGAAACTGACTGACACGAGGTTCCTAGAGTTTCACGAACTCTTGTGTCGTGTCGGACACGGTATCACGAGTGCATGAGTAGTGCACTGTGCGTGTACGTGCTGTGGTTTGTTCTGTGTATTTATTCCAGTATTTAATGCTTTAAATCATGTTATTATTTGCTAATCTAGATCCTAACATGTCCAATTATCTATGTTAGATTAGATTCACATGTTAGTTTAGGTTTTTGATTCGATTTGATTTGAATTGGGTCAAATAGCATGTTAGCTGATACGCAGGGACTGATACATGCTTTGATACATTGTTTTCTCTAAATCTCTGAACATTAAATCCTATTCTATTGATGTTTCCACTGTTAACTCACTCCCACATATTGGTTGATTCATATTATTGAAATATTGCAATTCAAATTTGGGTTTTTGTTTGAGAATGGGATTTTTGATAATGTTTGGTTTTCGAAATCTGCTAAACCTGAGAATGAAGTCTCTAAACAACCTGAACTGAATCCCCTTCCTATTTTAACTGTATTGAATGTTGGAATTCATTCCTATAAACTGTAGTTAAACTGATTTCCTTTCCTTTTGAAATGGGTATTGAAATGGTTTCCATAACTGAGATTGAATGACCTACTTCTTAATATGTGAGTTTCTTCCCATTTCACTGAATTGTGTTTATTTCAGTCCTAAATCATTGATTGTTTTACTAAAAACTGAACTAAATTGGTTTCCTTTCCTTCTTTAGAACTGAGAGTGAATGATTTCAAATACCTGAGTTTTATTCTTCTTTACTGAACTAAAATGAAGGGGTTGAATCATGTCTAACTGTCACAGAGTTTTGGGTATTAACTCACTAATTTTTCCCTGATTCCATGTGACACTGCACACAGGGTCACAATGTGCACAGGTTACATATCACACACTAATTGATATCAATGTATACACTATTTTCCAGGTTCTAGCCTTCACTGTTTTCCAGTTATGCCATGTACACTGATTTTCCTATAGACACTGCTACACATGTACATTGTTCACTGATTTTTCTATTTTCTATTGCATGCCACACTGTTTTACCCTCACTGTTTCCAACATATACACACACAGGAACACTATATATCACCCATGGTTTTCAGATTTCATACACACACCCCCATGCTATGTATCACACACACACAAGTTCATACCTATGTATCACTCACTCTCTTACACTCTCACTTTTTCACACACATGTCTCTTGTATTTCCACACACATACACACTTGACACATGAGCACATGTGTCTTCCTATTTCTATATATATGTGAAGGTATATATATATATATATTATAATATATGAAATGTTGATATATCATAGGTAGCCTATATGCTAGTGTATGTTACTATGTTATATAATAAATATATCAATATGTGTATCTCTATATTAGAGTGTATTATATATTAGATATATTTTGACTTGTGTATGTGATATGGTTTGGGTTTTAGGCATGGTATTGCCTAATAGCATAGACTAGGGCTCTTAGCCTATGGGTGTAACTTTGGTCTAGATTGACCAAGATTCATGTAGAATGCATTAACTTGTATTTTATTATCATTTTAGACTCATAGTTACTTGTGTTCTATAGGAGACAGACACCACTCCTCGGACAGTATATATCCTTCAGATTCTCAGGATACAGGCGACTACATTCTCTGATCATTCCATACCCTATATTAGGAGTATTTTCCTGCTTTAGACTACTTTACATGATGATGACACGTTGGAAACACGGATTAGTACTATATGGATCTTGTCGTGCAATGTTATCCCCTTAGCGGATACATTGGGTATTCGTGTTCATGTACTTTATCGTGAGCATCGTGTACTCCTTGTATTCGTGACATTCGTGTACAAATCGTGTGAAATCGTGTATATTCATGTATTCACATGATCTCGTGTGCGACTATGCTTTGTGTGCAATAACATATCTTGGCTAGATCCTTGTGTATTGATTGGGGCGGGGGACTAGAAGTGGTTATGTAATCAAGTAGATTACTCGTGTACAACCTCTGTAGAATACTCGTGTACAATATTGTGTCGTTTACATAACCGTCTTGTTCTCTGAATCACTAGTCACTGATAGTTCTCTATATACTGTAGCTATTTATTTACAGTCTTCCTTTTTATCAGGTTATTCCTTCAGTTTCTTGTATCTTACTCTCTAACATGATTATATATCCTGACCTGCTATGATTTATTGAGATGTACTGTGCTCGCTCCTGTCCTGACTGGACCTGTTGAAATATTACAGAGGACGAGGCTGAGGCATTCTGCCCTACCTACTACGGTGCTATACTAGATGAGTGCCTGGACTTGGACCAGCAGCAGGACCCACTAGGAGTTGACAACACTCCTTTAGCTTAGGATGTCTTTACTTTTCATGGATCACTGTATATAGATTCTGAGATTGTGGATATGTACTTATTTTAGACACTTAGAATTCTGGATTGTATCTCTGTGATTTCTTCTGTTCTGGATATTGTTTATCTATCTATCTTTATCATATTCTACCTTAGTTGTGATTGAGACTGTATCTGCTATGTCACCTCCATTCGGAGAGTATATACTGTACAGGTACCTTTATATTGTTAGATGTTGACCTAGGACAGCGTTCTATCGCCGTCTGCGGCGTAGGCTAGATGTACCCACGTCTCGTCCTTACTCTAGGGTGCGGGTCGTGACAAAGCCAGTAAGCAGCAACGACGACGATTCCGACCAGATGTCATGGAGGCCATCGAGAATGAAGTCAAGAAGCTCATTGCCAGTGAATTCATTTGCGAAGAACAACACCCTGACTGGGTTGCCAACATCATTCCAGTCACAAAAAAGAACGGTAAAGTTCGAGTCTGTATCGATTATCATGATTTGAACTCTGCATGCCCGAAAGATGAGTTCCCTCTACTGATTACCGACGTAATGATCGACAATACTTACGGCTTCGAGCGGATGTCCTTCATGGATGGTTCTCAGGCTACAACCAGATCAAGATGTTCCCCGACGATGAGAAGCACACATCTTTTCGAACACCGTTGGGGGTATACTGCTATACGGTGATGCCCTTCGATTGAAAAATACAGGGGCGATATACCAGGGAGCTATGAACATAATTTTTTGTGATCATTTGTACAAAAATGTGGAGTGCTACATAGACGATATTGCAGTTAAAAGTCGTCTCAAGGGCAACCACCTCCAAGACTTAGAACGATGTTCGAACTAATGCGTGCACACCAACTCAAAATGAATCCAACCAAGTCTTTTCTGGGAGTCTCCAGCGGCAAGTTCCTTGGTTTCGTCATCACTTCAAAGGGTATACATCTTGACCCGGAGAAAGTGAAGACTATCCTCGATATGCATCCTCTAAGAAACCTCAAAGAGCTATGCGGACTACAAGAAAGGCTAGTCTACATCAGACGATTCATTTCGAACCTTTCTGGAAGATGTCAACCATTCACTCTGCTCATGAAGAAAGGTGTATCTTTCGTCTGGACTGAACAATGTCAACGCGCATTTGACGACATCAAGAAGTATCTTACAAGCCCCCCAGTATTGGTAGCTCCAATAATGGGGAAGCCCTTCTTACTATATGTTCGCGCTATGGGCCATTCTCTTGGCGCCCTATTAGCTCAGAAGAATGAAGGCGGCCATGAACAGGCAATTTACTACCTCAGTCTCACAATGGTGGTTGTCGAACACAGATACACTCCAGTGGAGAAGGAATACCTTGCATTGGTATTTTCCATCCAGAAGACACGCCACTATATGTCTGGACAGACTATCCACATCATATATAAAGTCAATCCTCTCAGAATACTCATGACTAAACCGGGTTCTCTTAATTCCTGTTTAGCTACATGGGCAATGTTGTTGACTCCATACGATATGCTCTTCATTCCTCAGAAGGCAGTAAAAGGCCAAGCATTAGCTGATTTCCTAACAGCTCATCCGGTGCCAGAATCTTCCAAACTCTACGATAAATCCCCGATGAATAGTGGAGTCTAACACTGCAACTGAAGAAATACCATTTGGCGAATGTTCTTTAACGGTGCATCGTGAACAGGACCAAAAGGGAATATTGTGGCCGGAGTTGGCGTCGTGCTCGTGTCACCTGATCATCTGGTTATTCATCGTGCATATTCTCTCATGGAACCATGTACCAATAACGTGGCCTAAAATAATACCCTATTAATCGGCCTGCAACAGGCAAAAAACTGGAAGTTAACTATCTAGAAGCCTACGACGATTCCAAGCTAATAGTTAGTCAGGTTCGAGGGGATTATGAAGTTCGTCATGAAGATCTCATCCCCTATCATAGAGCAACAATCGAGTTGGCATCTACTTTCGCCAGATTCTTCATCGAGAACGTGTCTCCACTACAGAATATAGAAGCAGATGCTCTAGCCGGTCTCGCTGCTTCCTTGACCTTCCCTACCAATACTCAGCAGTCGATCATAATGTCTGGTCGAGAACTATTTTGTGTAAAAAATGCCTTGCATATTCATCACAGTTACACAACGGAAACAAACGTCGATATTAAAGACTGGAGATTTCTTTTCATAGACTACGCCGTCTATGGAATCCTCCCCAAGGACCCGAAGGAAGCAGTGTCTATCCAAAGGCGATCCCTCAGATTTTACTACGACACAGCTATCAAGATATTGTACCGACGCTCTTACGATGGGCTACTGTTACGATGTTTCTCAGACACAGAAGACAAACATGCACTCCGGAAGGCTCACAAGTTTGTGGTGGACATCAATCAACCGCCCAAATTACAAGATCGCCTCAAACGAATGGGTTATTATTGGCCCAAGATGATCACATGCTGTTGAATATGCAAAAAAGTTAGGGCTTGTCAGCTTCACGCCGATTTTATTCATCAAAGTTTGGAGTTTCTACACCCGATGGTAGCATCTTGGCCCTTTGAAGCGTGGGGCATGGACGTCATAGGACTAATCAGCCCGCCATCTTCCAGAGGACATCGGTTCATCCTAGCCATAACCGACTACTTCTCCAAATAGGTGAAAGCTATACCGCTCACTGAAGTGAAGGCGTCAAACGTGATCAATTTTATCAAACATCACGTTATCTACCGCTTCGGCCTACCTCGCAGGATCATCCATGACATTGGTCCACAATTCGTAAGCCATGCATTCTATCCGTTCTGCGATAGGAACCGAATCCAGAATGTAGTCTCTACTGCCTACAATCCAGCAGCTAACGGGCTAGCAGAAGCCTTCAATAAAACCATCATTAAACTTCTAAGAAGTTCGTGTTTCAAACAAACGCTATTGGAATGAGAAGCTCGATGAGTGTCTATGGGCCTATCGTACAACGGTCCGGACTCTAATAGGCAGCACTCCATTCTCTATGGTTTATGGGAGTGAAGCAGTTCTTCCCTAGAAATACAGATTCCTTCTCTTCGAGTAGCCCTAGCCAGCGAGTTGACTACCGAAGTAAGCTACCGTCTGCGACTCCAGGAGCTCGAAGCACAAGACGAAAAATGTTTATTAGCCAAGCAGCGCATTGAGCTATACCAAGCACGCATTTCCAGAGCCTTCAACAAAAGGTGAAGGAAAGAATCTTCCAAGTCAGTGATCTAGTCTTAGCAGTGAGAAGACCAATGGTCATGATGCACTAAATAAAAGAAAAATTCTAGCCTAAATGGGAAGGTCCTTTCGTCATAGAATCAGTGTATTCTAACGGTGCGTACCGACTAACCAAGCCTGATGGTGACTTGCTCATGCCTATCAACGGTAAGTTCCTGAAGAAATACTATGTGTAACCTTTTTTACATAATGTTCACATATGTTCAGTCATGTAAATGTACAGTGCGATGTTTATGTGATTCAAAAATTATCTAACTATTATCCGTATTTCAAGAGTCTTGAATACGTCTTGGATAATAGGTCCTCTCAAATATTTCCCAGTAGAATATTCCGTTTTTGACTCCGTCCAAACTCGGTTTGACGAAAACAAGTCACATCCTATTACCTCTGAATTATTTTCGATAATTATTTTCCAAGTAGAATGATTAGAAATATTTGCCATGTCCATATAACCTCTAAGCAAAGCATTCATCAGGATAATCACGTCCATACTACCTCTGAATTATCCACTCCCACCTACGTTATATATCTTTCATGTCCAAATTACCTCTGGTCAGATATAGAACATCCTCTGCTATTACGTCCATATTACCTCTACTAGCAGCTTCCTTCAACTTATTATCTATATTCAAAAAAATTGAATATAAAACGGATAGGTCCACATCAAAATTTCCCAGCGGAATACCCACCAGAAATATCCTTCCTACGTCCATATTACCTCTAGTTCTGATATTACA
Organism: Iris pallida; assembly: GCA_029216955.1. Taxonomy (NCBI): domain Eukaryota; kingdom Viridiplantae; phylum Streptophyta; class Magnoliopsida; order Asparagales; family Iridaceae; genus Iris; species Iris pallida. Next base: position 40,388,500 of record JANAVB010022597.1, on the reverse strand, counting down.
AAATCACATTCACTTTGAAAAGATTCTTTATTCTTTACGTCTAGCAAGAGACGAAAAAGGGTACAAGAGCCGTGATGGCTGGAAAAAAAGGATTACAAAGAATCTAAGGGATACATAGGCGATTGATGTTGTCCCTTAGAGCCGCGATTTCAAATTCAGACTTTACGGTAGACGACGATGCGCCTCTTCTTGACGAGCAGCTTCATCCTCGAAAAGGATCAGACTCAGATGCTCTCCCTCCAACTTCGCCAGCTGTTCTTCTAAATGGGCAGAAGTTGTGACGGTCATGGCAGCCAGAGCCAAATAATCCTCATGTTCAGATGTTGTCGCCCTCAAGTCGATCGGCTTCCAGTTGGGCAATCTCGTTCTGGATCTGCGCAATGTGATTATACTTCTCGGTAATCTGCGTAGCCAGTTCATTCTTCGAGCAGCACGTGCCTCACTTGCAGCATTGAACTGGCTATACTGGTCAGCCAATTCGCCAATCTCTCGAACGAGGCGTCCTTCCTTGCCTGGAAAGTAGCCTTCTACTTCGCAAGAGCCGTGATCAAAGCTCGTCTTCTGCACAAAACAGCGATATCGGGCTCCGCTACTTGGTATCCCCGAACCTGGCCACCTGGCCCTCCAGGTCATTCAGAACTTTCCTCAGAGTATTGGCCTGCTCTTCATAACCGGCAATGCTCTCGAGGGCCGCCACTTGGCATTCGGCAACAGCCTTTATGGGGCCAAAGGCAGTATTCCGATTTAGGACTCCAGGAAGCTTCACTTTCAGCACAGAGTAGAAAGCTTTGACGACTTCCTGGGCCATCTCATCATCTTCAGAGGAGGTCGCCAGAGAGGAAGCTTGGAGAGTTTCTTCCGCTCCAGGAAGGGATACATGACAGGAAGCCGAACCTGACAAAAAAATTATATATATACGTCAGTAACCATAAAAGAGGGAGAAAAATACGAAAGAGTTATTTTCGTACCTTCGGCTTGCTCAACTCCAACCTGGGCTACGCCATCAGTCTTGGCTTCAGGGAAACCAAGAGTAGGCCCAGACTATTCAAGGAGAATAATATGAAGGCCCCGAGCGGCATCGGGCCTGGTTTCTTCTACAATCTCCGCTGGAACAGGAGGAGATTCAGCAATGGCCCCCTCAGCATGCTGCTCAACCTCACTTTCTGTAGCCGATACCGGCTCACTAACAGATCCCTCCGCATCAGCAAACTTGGAGAAGCCGGGGACAACTCATATTCCTTCCCCAATGCCTGGTCAGCCTCACGAGGAGTACGCAAAATCGAAGTCGGGGACAACTCCGGCTCACTAACAGCTCACTCTACAAGGGAACATACAGTTGTGGTCAGCCTCACTAGGAGCACGCAAAATTGAAGTCGAAAAATCTCATCCAAAGAGAGGCGCAAAGGTAACGTACCCGCAGGAGGAGAGCCGATTGGACTTGGTTCTCGTCTAACTCTTTATCGCAGCTCCTATTGCAGACATATCCCCCACAGATATGTCATAGGAGAGACTGATCTTTTGATCGCCGTCATGGTCTGGGCCTTCACCCTTATCACCCCGTAGCTCAAGTCTTACTGAAAAAGATCCGCCCTCATCTATCGGTCGAGGACGAGTAGGGGACACTATCGTTACGTCCACCTCCATAGACAAGGAGGCACCTGCCTCTGCTACAACTTCGGGTCCTGTGCAAAGGACAAGCGTAAGGGTGAGAAAGCTTCTAAAGGCTTGACCAGAACGGCTATGGAGTCTAGGAAGGGATCTACCTCCCGAATGGCAACGGCCTCAAATATCGTCTCCCGAGAAATCCTTCTGAGAGGTGGCGAGCCGGCACCCACGTCCGCAACCTTCTTCCTCCCCCGGGAAACAACCACCTTCTTTCTTTTTGGCCGTGGCACCAGCTCGGTGGAAGCCTTTCTCTTATGAGGAACATAGAAAGAGGTTCTTCAGTATCCTCTCTCCGAGGTGCTACAACGATAGGCTCTTCAACAACAACTCTTGGTTGCGGCGCTACAGCTGGTTCAACTGTGGGCGCGATGCCTTCCTTTCTCCCATTGCACGCTCTCCAATATCAGCAAGGGTAGGGGCAAGCTTGGTCCCCGATATAAAACTATGCTCACGGTCATACCGAGAAGGAAGGTATTGACCTGAATATAGAACTTAGCGGCAGCAAAGAGCATGTGGGTGTCGGGTTTTTCTTCAGCAAGGTAAAAATTGCCCCTTACAACCAGTATGTAGTAGCCCCATGCACGTGCCCCGTCGATCAGACTCCCTATCGATGGAGATGAGGACTGGGATTGCCCAAGAGAAGCTGGCAATAGCCGAATTGTCGTACAAAGTGGCTCGGTAAATAAGGTTCCAAGAAAGTGTGGTTCCTGTTCCTGAACACTAGATGGAAAGGCCTAATGGATTGGAGCCAACGAAATACCCCAATGGGAAGGCTAGTAGTCAGTGCCCCCTCATCTACCAGGGTGTCTTCCGTGCGACCACTACCAGACGGAGGCGATACTCTGAAGAATTCGTAATTCTGCAGAAAACTCAAAGCCCTCCTGCAAACAGGCACCCCTGTAATGGTCCAATCCGTGTCTCTGAACCTTTGAAGGAAGGCATCTCCCAGCAAAGAGTCTTTTATCAGCCCAGTGTTCATCAATTTGGGACAATACAGTACCAGCCACCCTATCAATAGTGGAAGGGTAACTCAGTCCTTGCAAAGTCCTTCCTACCTTCGGATGTTATCGCGTTCACAATAAAATATCGCAAACCCCGTTGGATGCACAGACCATCGCTAGAAGCAGAGCAAGTGGGCATCCAAAGGCTAGCTTTACAGCCAAAAGTATCATACCATGGCTGATTCTCTCAATAGACCCTGAACTACCAGGAACTATGCAGTCACAAAGCTATATCATCAGGAAAGCCCAGCATCGCCTTTTCTGACATCTTGAACTCGGCTAGTCTGAAGAAATGATAAATCAAAGAATTTCCCAAAGGATCATCACTATCTTCAGCATATGCAGCTCCGTGGTCTGTCATCAGCTGATCTATCTCAGAGATCGTCAAGGGCTTACAAGACGAGAAGGAGACTGGGCCATTCCCCCTTCTCTGGTGAAAACATAGTTGGTCCAGGCCCTCGTATGCGGGAGGGACCCCTCGGTCTTACCCTTCTTCATAATCTGGTGACAAATAAAAAAGTGACAGAGTAACTCTTTGTACACCTTCGTCATATCAGGGTTCTCCTTCTCCAAATCCAAGATCTCTGTATCACTGGAGTATTCTGCATATGGCTCCATCCCCCAGAAAGTTTGGATACCGCCTGCATCTCGTGAAGAGCTAAACCTATCTTCCCATCCGGAGTAAAGAAGGTGCACATATGATGGTTGTACAGCTCTGCCAAGGAACAAACATCGGCCAGTTAACCTTAATACCATATTGGGTGGCCCTGATAGCATAAGAAAGATCAGCAGCTTTTAGGGTGGCCTCGTAAGTCGAGAGCACCCATCCAGTAAGGTCACTCCAAACGAACAGAATACCTCCAGCCTTTCATCCGTATCTTCCCTCCCTATGACTCCTTCTTCGACAGCATCAAGTTGGAGAGAGTCTCAGCAGCATAACGATGAAGATCAGTCAGGACATCGTTCAGTATAACACCCGGTTGTAGCCCCCTTATGGAGTATGATGTGGAACCCTTGACACACTTGAACGTGTCCTTCTTCCGGTCATCAGAGTTGAACTGGATCTGCCAGAAATAACCCCAGGCAGTTAAGGAGTCAGGTCCCATTTCATTTGTCTCTTGTAATACTTGTGGTTCATATTACGTATTTCTGGAATACGTGTACGTATTTATTCTTGTATTGCATGATTTCTTGTTTGTTTTCTTCATGGCTTGGCTTGGTTTATTCCTGGTTCGGGTTGGTTGGTTCGGCTTGGCTTGGTTTTGATTGGGTTCATGATGAACCCAAGGTGAACCCCTACCTACCACCACCATTTGTATTTATTAGCCCTCTTCATTCTCTCTCTTCATTATTTATCTTCTTCTTCCTCATTTACTCCCTCTACCTACCAAAGAGAGAAGAGAGAGGTCTAGGCAAGTGCACCTTGCCACCACTTGAGAACCACTTTTTATTTGTCTATTAGCTAGATTAGGCCATGGTGATCAACATTAGAACTTGACATTTTGTGATTTGGTGTTTCCATCGTTCTAGATCTAAGTTTCTTCTATTTTCGGTTTTGTATGGTTTTCATTTAAGTTGTATTTCTATGGGTTTTGATGTTCTTATGTTGGAGAGGATTGAATTTCACCCAAGATAGAACTTTGTAAAGTTGGATTTGGACTTATTTTGACCAAGTTATGGACTTTTGAAGCTTTGGGTTCACTCATGGAGTTCTTGCTGTTTGGAGAAGACAGTGAGCAACGCACGAGCTTTTTAGCTTATGCTACTGAGTTGCGCGCGCTCTTTAGCGCAGCGCAGTCCCCATACGCTGCCTTTTGGGAGCGTATGACTCGCATACGCTCGTTTGCATGACAAGGAGTCGTATGGATCCCATACGCTGCCTTTTGGGAGCGTATGACTCGCATACGCTCGTTGCTTGACAAGGAGTCGTATGGACCCCATACGCTGCCTTTTGGGAGCGTATGACTCGCATACGCTCGCTTGCTTGACAAGGAGTCGTATGGACCCCATACGCTGCCTTTTGGAAGCGTATGACTTGCATACGCTTGACCTGAGCGTGGCTTGACCTGAGCGTAGGTTGGCTTGAGCGTATGACTTTTGCACTGAGTATGGCCTTTGGCTGACTGGGTCTCATGTCTGCGTGTCAGATTTGATTTTTATTTTTAAAAATTAGCTCTTCTATAGCCCTGTATATTGATATTTTATTAGATATCTAACGTCCATTTTATCCTTACGCCTTTTGTCCTGAACTTGATAATCATGAATTCACTTGATATGTTTGGAATTGATAATTGAGTATGACCTAATAAGTGGCCCGTCGTGGCGCACTCCTGACTAGTACACTTAATATGATAACCTGACCTGATACATCTTGAATAGCTGTTGCGACGGCTACCTGACATGATATGACCTGTATAATTAATCCTGACACCGTGGGCGATTGTGCTTGTATAAATAATCCAGTCCTGTCTTGCATCATGTCTAGGAGGGGACTCCTGAGTACCACGGTCAGGAGTACCTACTGAAATGGACTAAGGTTAATAATTAGTATAAATCACTAGTCATGAAGAGATGTTCCCCAGTTACAGGCGATCCCGTTATCCCGACCGCAAATGTTTGGACTTGTAGCCTGCCGACGAGTAGGGCACATTTCCAGCCCACTATGTGGGGCACTCTTGATTGTCACTTTAAATGATTGAATTCTATTGTCACTATAATGCATTGTACTCTCCAGATTGTCACTATAATGATTGCCTGGATAACCTGGATAGCTGCAGGGCCTGTGACTACTTGGAGCATCTCATTGCATCTTGCTAGTAACTAGGATTGTGATAACCCTAGTTAGTTAATGTAGAAAGCCGTAGGCAATGATTGGCCGTGATTGCTTGGATGGAGTCTAGTCCAGTATAGTATTGTCTAGAATTGATTGATTGTGAGATTGCACCAGAATGATTGAAGGATTGTCACTCCAGATTGTCACTATAATGATTGTCACTCCAGATTGTCACTATAATGACTGTCACTCCAGATTGTCACTATAATGATTGTCACTCCAGATTGTCACTATAATGATTGTCACTCCAGATTGTTACTTGACCTGATTTTATACTTATCTTGCCGATAAATGGTGAGAGAAACCAAGTTCCGTTCAGATGAAGGGTTACAACCCCGGTCCTTGTTTGGTTTACGGGTTGTAACCTAGCTATCTGAATAGTCCCATGGTTATCTCATCGTATATCATCCTGACATGCTTTTCCATGTCTTATCTTTTAGTGATTCTATACAAGATTGTCTTTTATAATTATCCATCATGCTTTTTCTTAAATTACTGTCTCTTATTATGTAATTATATTATTGTGCTAATTGCTGGCTTTGGTTTTTATTTTGTGGCCTCCTTTGTGGCACTTGCTCTTCCTGGGGTCTAACCCAGCTGGTTTTGTATGGCCAGATACCGGAGCAGCACCAAAGGATCTTCCTACATTCCAGTCCGATGGTGGTCACCAGGCGTAACCAGGGCATCGAATGGGTTTCTTTTGCTCTCCACTGTAATATTGTAAATTAATCTTTTGAGGTTTAGCCGACGAGCAAGTGTTAGCTCGATTGTACTCACTTACTGTCTACCTACGGGCTGTAACATGATTGACAAGCCCCGGGGGTTGATCATGTATGACTGAACTCTTGCTAGTCCTCACATTTTGTAACGACTAGCTTCGTGATCATTCCGAATATATAATGTATGGGATGCCTTACTATTATGTATTTGGTGGTCTGGCATCTTGTAATTACTATTAGTTGGTTGAGATTGAGACAATAGATTATTTTATGACCTTAAGAGACTGACGGATTGTAGTGAAACCCTCACATATCTAGACATCCGTGACCGTATAGCGGTGTGGATTCCATTCCATTATACGTAGCTGGCTATGTCTGTCCCCGCTCTCCAGTATTCTGGTTCAGGGGCGTGATATCTCTGCACAGCCAGATCAGCAAACGCTGACAGAGGGTATTGGTGCTTTATCGATGGCAGCCCTATTCTTTGGTCATTCAACGTAACTACCAAAGGATCTTCCAGACATATCGTCACGTCATTCTCGAATCCTACGCTGTCACCGAATATGAAGTACGGCTTCTTCCAACATCGTGACCCTCTGAGCTTCTCATCATTAATCAACTGCTTCAGAAAGTTTTTGTCCTGTTCAATTATGGCGATCGTCCGTTCCGTAGGTTGGGCATGACTGATCTTCGCCTGAACATCGCTGACCATGTTGGTTATAAGGCTTATGTGTAGCACCCAATTTCTAAAATGAGGATAATTTTAAAATTTTGTAATTATAATCATTTAAAAATAATATTTAAACCATGTTATAATTTTTGGTAATTTTTAATTATTTTAAAACTATTTAAAATGTTGAATTGTGATTTTGATGGTTAACTAGTGTAACCCTAGAGACTGCATGACCTAGAGACTAACCATGACCATGGAGACCTAACCATGTGATTAGGATGACTAATTGTGACTTTTTAGCCTAAGGATATTATGGTCATTTTTGACTTATTAATGAAAATAAATTTTGATTAATTAGTATTGTGCTAATTGAATTGTTAGGGACTAACCTAGTTTTGACTAAGCCTAGATGTTAATGATGCTCATGGAGGTTTAGTTAGAAGGTTAGAGACTTAATGGTTAAGTTAGATTAACAATATCTAGATATTTCATAGTAGGATATTTACCCCTTTAGGATATTTGTGAAAAAGAAAGCCTTATGACTAGTTGAACCAATAGGAAGGCTTAGAATTGGGTGGACAACTCCTAGCCACTCATCTACATGAAAAAATAATCCTAATTCATCTAATGACCAGCCTTCAAGTGCTCCTTCCTTCCTGTAAAGAATTCTTAAGAAAATCCTTGCCTCTTTTTACCTCTACATAGAACCCTAAGTGTTCTTCCCCAAATTAGAGAGCTTTCCTCTTTGATTTGATTTCCTTTTCCTAATATTTCTCCATCCAAACTTCTCCTAATCCATCCCACACCATTAAGGAAGGATTCTATCCAAGAATTTGGGCAAGGTACAAAGGGATGTGTCCTTTTGGATAGATCTTCGTATCGGGCCGTGTCCTAAAGATTTTTATTGGAATTCCACTCCCAATAGGTAAAACCTATTCTCTAACTTGATTTCCTTTATATAATTAGTTTTGAATCCAAAGGATCCACCCCCATGCATGTGTCCTCTTTAGATTCAATTTTAAGACCATTTGGAGTTCATTTGAGGATGTTATAGGTGTGTCTTGTGTCCTACTTGATAGATCCCAAATTAGGACATCCCATGTGTATGTATGTATGATAATAGTTTAAATAGATATTTAAATTCGGTTTTAGAATGGTTAGAGAGTGGATTGATCTTAGTTAGGATGGTTAGAATGAGTTTCATTTGGATACCTATGTTGGTATCCAAGTATCTTGGCCAACCCAAATTCGTCATAATTTTTATCCACGTTTTTATTAACCAAAGCAACTTAGAAATGTCATAACTTTTAGCTTAGAACTCCGATTTATCTCCTATTTTTTAAAAGAACCGTATCGAAGTTAGCTTTTCAAATATATATTTTAATATGCCAAATTCGTTCTGAAACTTTCTGTAAAATGATTTGAGTGTCAGCTGTACGAAAGACGAACGCGTTTCGGTGTTTTTACGATTTCGGGAGCTTCCGGACACGAAAATGCGATCCGTTTAAAGTTTCGGAAAGCTAACACAAAGGGATATAACATACTTTAATCCTAGAAGTTAGTAAAGGCCCAATTGTTACAGTATTGGTTTTAAGTATAAGAGTGACTATACGATATATGCATTTTGTGTAACCTATGAGCCTATGTAGTATGGATATTAAATGAATGTAGAGTATATAATGCATGATATGTTAGATGAATGAAATAATATATATGATATATATCCTCTTTACATTAATGTATATATATGGTTGAATGCAAGCATGTAGAAATACAATTAATATGTATGTAAGCAATGCATAAATGCGTGAATGAAAGAATGATATACAATAATGCATGAAAGTATATAATGAATGATAGATATGAATGCAAGGTATATATGTAATGATAGATATGAAAGGCCCAATTCTCTGATCATTTCATATCTTGTTAGAATTATATTCCTACCTTAGATTACTTTACTTGATGTTGTCACGACATTATCACAGATTAGTACTATATGGATCTCTTCATGCGATGTTATCCCCCTCGGAAGCATCGGGTATATTATGTCATATGCGTTTCACTTTCATCATGTACTCCTGTGCTTTTACCATACATGTACACTCTTATGAATCATGTACTCTCATGTTTACGGAGCCCTCATGTATACTATCACGTACACCCTTTCATGGGCCTTCATGTGATATCACGTATAATAACATAACCTGTTTAGATCCTTGTGTATTGATTGGGGAAACGGGGGAGTGCAAATAGTCATGTGAACAAATTCCATAGTAGTGTAGATCATGTAAAACTCCTTAGTGTAGATCATGTACTAATCTGTCCTGTTCACATATGCTATCCTGTACTCTACATCACTAGCCACTATTAGTTCTCTATATACAGTAGCTATTTACTTACAGTTCTCCTTCTTTTACATCATGTACTTTTTTTCAGTTTCCTGTATCTTACTCTACTGTATGTTTATATTTCTAACCTGCTATGATCTGTTGAGATGTATTATTCTCGTTCCTGTCCTGGCTGGACCTGTTGAAAATATTACAGAGGACGAGGAGGAGGCATGTGTAGATACCTTCTACGGGACAGCTCTAGATGACATCAGTGATCCGGATTTCCAGCCGGATCCATTAGCTATAGAGATTGAGGCTCCCTAGTCTAGATTTTACTATTACTGTCATTGGGAATCTGATTGTATATATTCTTTCATATTCTGTAGTGAGCTTTGTATTTCTGATGTTTACTGAGTTGATCTACGCACTTAGACTCTTCTGATCTACCGTATTTTATTTTGAGTTTTATATCATCGTACTTCTTCTCCTTAGTTGTGATTGAGTTTACATTATGCTATGTCCCCCCATTCGGGGAGTATAAACTACTTAGCATTATATTGTTAGATGTTGTGACCTAGGACAGCGTTCTACCGCCGACACTGCATCGTAGGCTGGACGTACCCACGTCTCGTGCCCTTACTCTAGGGTGCGGGTCGTGACACATTTTTAGTGGTGGCCCATGCAGGGCCAGATAGAAGTATAGTGGTATTCGAACTAGAGTATCACTACATCCTGCAGTAGATTAGGATATATTTTGAAGGTACTCAATCACAGTTAGGATCCCTTGAGAGATTCCTGGGATGACCCTTGAGAATCTCATTATAAAATATCTCAAAATTTGATTCTAATAATTTATATTTTCTTTCTTGGTTAGTTAATGAATTTGATTTTTGGGTATCCATTGTTGATTTAATTTAATTTTTGTCAAGATGAAATTATATGGGCTAGGTCATCTAAGTTATGGAATCTAGTCTTCTACAGTCACGTTAGCCAGCATGTGAGGACATATAGTCTGACTTTGGATATATTTCTCGGGTGTGAAAATTTAAGGTTTTCGCAGCCAAGCTAGCAACATCGCAAAATTTTAAATACCATGATTCTAGAGGTATGTGCCTTAGTCGAGGACTCTGTGATTATCATAGCCTTGCTTACTAGTATAACGAGGATTTAGAGTACCATGATTTTGGATAGAACATATGATTATCAGATTATACCTAAATGCTTTTGAACATGTTTTCTCTACTTTTGTTTCAGTCTTTCTCAAAAAAGGGAATTATTTTTTGTTTTGTTTTGTTTTGCTTCTCATATTTAACTTAGGAGTAGCCTAGCTGTTATTATAAACCTTGTGTAACTTCTTGCTATGAATTCTTCTTAATACAATGAATCGATAATTTTGCTAGACCTTATCTTGGATTTGATATTATAGCTCTCGTTTTAAAATGGTCCTTCTTCTTTTCAATAGATAAGCAGACAGATTTTACCGTTATTTTCCTTCTTACTATTATTCTTGTATTAATATAATAATAATAATAATAATAATAATAATAATAATAACGGTCTTGGTTACATCAATCACCTACTTGCAATCCTTGTAAAATCTAAATGTTGGTCTTGATATGGAATTTGATTTTTATAGTAGGACATGAGAATGTATATACTGGATGCTTTGCCTGACACGTATGTATGCTACACTTTGATTACCAACCTATCTAAATGCACATTAATATATTTTTGATGTTAAATTCTCAAAACCCCATATTCTGATACAGTACAGTATCAGAGACTAGTTCTCTGTTTTTCAGTTTAAATTCGTAATTTAAATATAAATTTTAGGTTATCAGTTGTTTGTTTACATCACTGCACATATATCTTATTTACAAGGTTTCAATTCTTAAAGAAATTGGTTGAGTTTTATGTTTGAACTTGTCAAATCTGAGAGTGTGTGCATATTAACCCTTAATAGTGGATTCTAAGTGATTAGTTCAATTTGTAGTTTTTAGATGTAATATTTGAGCTGTATACATTGTTGTATGAATTGATATAATGTTAGGTTTCATACTCTTACATGTTAGGTTGTGGTTGTGATGACATTGGGTTGGTTTGATGTTCGAATTTTTTTAAAATCCTGAAACTGAATACATGTTCATTTTACATTGATTTCAAATGTTTAGTTCATTTCAGATTTAATATGTAATATTGAACTGTATGCAGCTAAACGTATGGATAGTATGTTAGGGTTTCATCTCTATCATGTTAGGTTGTGTTGGGATCATTGAGTTTGGTTGTGATGTTCAAACCCCTAAAATCTGAAACTGCATTATGTTAATATTACACTGGTTAAATGTTATTCATTTTCAGATTTTGTATGTAAATGCTGAACTAAAACTGGGTTTAACATTTCAATACTAAAGCTATAATCCTGTACAAGGACACACACACTCTAACTTAGTATACACTGCTATTAAACCTAACCCTTCATCTCTAAGTTATGTTCATATATCTATAAAGATATATATAGAGTTTATGCATATATGTTATATTGTATATAGATACATAACTAAATCTCTACCTCTATATATCTATATATTATATATATATATATATATATATAATATATATATAATAATATATATATGTATATGGTTAGCCATGCATGTTATGAGTAAAGGTTGTGTATTGTAGATTGTTAACCAATATGCTATGAGTAGTGTAAATGATAGTTATTGTTTTGAAAACCCAAATCCTCATATACACTTTTATGTATATTTCACATGCACACATGCCTACTATCTAACATATGACATGTCCACATACACCCATACACACACGAACCACAACCTTTAGAACTTACATTTAGTCTTAACCGGATTAAGAGAATCCTATATATTGTGATTAGATTTCAGTGCAATTGACTTTCATTCTTTAACTTTTGATTTTAATTTTTTTTTGTACCCCTTTATAGATAATTGGTAGTTATCTTTATTTTATTTTTTTAAGTACCAGTTTTCATATAGGATGGTAGACTGCCTTACAGTTTTGATGATTTGTTATTTCTGTATCTTTTCAGTTTAACACTCCTGATTGCTTGTATTGTTTGATACCCTATGATTATTTTGGCATAGTATGACTAGTATACCTAGATGAGACTTCCACTACCACCGTATGTCATGACCTTATATGCAGTCCTTTTAAATTGTATGATTTGATTAAGTCCTGAGACCTTGATTGTTGGAGTTTAACCTAGAAGGAGTACGACCATCTTAATTTCGAGGACGGAATTTTTCTAAGGGGGTAGACTTGTAGCACCCCAGTTTATAAAATGAGGGTAATTTTGAATTTTTGTAATTATAATCATTTAAAAAAATGATATTTAAACCATGTTATAATTTTTGGTAATTTTTAATTATTTTAAAACTATTTAAAATGTTGAATTGTGATTTTGATGGTTAACTTGTGTAACCCTAGAGACTACATGACCTAGAGACTAACCATGACCATGGAGACCTAACCATGTGATTAGGATGACTAATTATGACTTTTTAGCCTAAGGATATTTTGGTCATTTTTGACTTATTAATGAAAATGAATTTGATTAATTAGTATTGTGCTAATTGAATTGTTAGGAACTAACCTAGTTTTGACTAAGCCTAGATGTTAATGATGCTCATGGAGGTTTAGTTAGAAGGTTAGAGACTTAATGGTTAAGTTAGATTAACAATATCTAGATATTTCATAGTAGGATATTTACCCCTTTGGGGATATTTGTGAAAAAAAGCCTTATGACTAGTTGAACCAATAGGAAGGCTTAGAATTGGGTGGACAACTCCTAGCCACTCATCTACATGAAAAATAATCCTAATTCATCTAATGACCAGCCATCAAGTGCCCCCTCCCTTCCTATAAAAATTCTTAAGAAATCCTTGCCTCTTTTTACCTCTACATAGAATCCTAAGTGTTCTTCCCCAAATTAGAGAGCTTTCCTCTTTGATTTGATTTCCTTTTCCTCACATTCCTCTATCAAAACTTCTCCTAATCTATCCCACACCATCAAGGAAGGATTCTATCCAAGAATTTGGGCAAGGTGCAAAGGGAGGTCCTTTTGGATAGATCTTCGTATCGGAGCCGTGTCCTAAAGATTTTTTTTTGGGATTCCACTCCCAATAGGTAAAATCTATCCTCTAACTTCATTTCTTTGTATATTAATTAGTTTTGAATCCAAAAGATCTACCCCCATGCATGTGTCCTCTTTAGATTCAATTTTGAGACCATTTGGAGTCCATTTGAGGATGTTATAGGTGTGTCTTGTGTCCTACTTGATAGATCCTAAATTAGGACACCCCATGTGTATGTATGTATGATAATGTTTAAATAGATATTTAAATTTGGTTTTAGAATGGTTAGAGAGTGGATTGATCTTACTTAGGATGGTTAGAATGAGTTTCATTTGGATACCTATGTTGGTATCCAAGTATCTTGGCCAACCCAAATTCGTCATAATTTTTATCCACGTTTTTATTAACCAAGACAACTTAGAAGTGTCATAACTTTTAGCTTAGAACTCCGATTTATCTTCCATTTTTTTAAAAGAACCGTATCGAAGTTAGCTTTCCAAATTATATTTTGATAAGCCAAATTCGTTCTGAAACTTTCTATAAAATTATTTGAGTGTCAGCTATACGAAAGACGAACGTGTTTCCGTGTTTTTGCGATTCCGGGAACTTTCGGACACAAAAATGCGATCCGTTTAAAGTTTCAGAAAGCTAACACAAAGGGCTATAACATACTTTAATCCTAGAAGTTAGTGAAGGCCGAATTGGTATAGTATTGGTTTTAAGTAGAAGCGTGACCAAACGATATATGTATTTTGTGTAACATATGAGCCTATGTAGTATGGATATTAAATGAATGTAGAGTATATAATGCATGATATGTTAGATGAATGAAATATATATATATATGATATATCCTCTTTATATTTTTTTTTTATAGATATATATCCTCTTTACATTAATGTATATATGGTCGAATGCAAGCATTAGGAATGCAATTAATATAATGTATGTAAGCAATGCATAAATGCGTGAATGAAAGAATGATATACAATGTATGCATAAAAGTATATAATGAATGCTAGATATGAATGCAAGGTATATATGTAATGATAGATATGAAAGCATAATGTATAAATATTGTAATGCAATATATAATGATAACATGTATGGTAATGTAGAGTATATGATGCAAGCATGAATGAATGGAGAAATACATGTATATAGGTAATATAGAATGTAATATATGAATGCAAGCATGCAAGATAATGTATTGTATTCATATATGATTCAACTTAAAATAATGTAATATATGAAAAGAATGAATATAATATATAACATGATATGTAAGGTAATACAAGGTATAAAATATATAATGTGTGCATGTTTGTATACCTCTATGTTAATGTATGAAATGATATGAATATACAATATGCATATATATAAAATATGTAGGTAATGCATAGATGCATGAATGAAATGAATGTATGCAATATGTTAATATAAATGCAAGTATCTAATATGCATGAATGTAAGTATATGTAATGCAAGTATACATGTATGTATCATGTAATATAATATACATAATATGTATGTATGCATGTATGCAGGAATTAATGTAATATAATGTAGAGTATGCATATACGAATATGTATGCAAGTATATAATGTATTCAAATATGTATGTATAGGTGCATGAATGAATGCAAGTATGCATATATGATATGTATGACTGCATGTATACAATATAAGTATGTATGTATGTATTTCTATAAATTGAGTTAACCTATAACCTTTTACACATGCATTCATACACCCTTTGACACCATGTATCCCATGTCACATACACCTACATATCACTAAATCTGAGAACAATAACACATATCCTTTCACACACATGCCAAACACACATACTCACTTACTCTTTTACCTCTCTCTCTCTATATATATATATATATATATATATATATATGTGTGTGTGTGTGTGTTGTGTGTGTGTTGCCTATATATAGCTTTCCTATATATATATGTATATGAATATGTGAATGTGAATAATATATATATATATTATAGGACTAAGTTTGTGTGTCTTGTTAGCTTATGGTTTAGTTTTGTGCTTGGTTTAGCAAGTGACTTAAGCTATGAGTTAGTAGCTATCTATACTTGATTTGCATACTATACTTAGTTTGTTTAGACCTAGAATTGACTAACCTAGACTAGTTGACCATTGTTGACTCAACCCTAGCTAGTTTGACCACAGTTGACTAGTTGACCTAGTTTAACTTTATAGTTGACCAGAGTTGACCAAGAGTTGACTTTGACCTAGATTGACTTAGACTCATGTAGATTGTATTATAATTTCAATTACCATATAAATTGAACTCTTTATAGCCTATGTTGCTATCACTAGGACTCTGTGGCTCCAGTCGGCCATCTTTTTATATCAGCTCTTCAGGGTATCAGGCGAGTACATTCTCTGATCATTTCATATCTTGTTAGAATTATATTCTGCCTTAGATTACTTTTGCTGTCACGACATTATCACGAATTAGTACTATATGGATCTCTTCATGCGATGTTATCCCCCTCGGGAGCATCGGGTACATTATGTCATGTACGTTTCACTTTCATCATGTACTCCTGTACTTTTACCATACATGTACACTCTTGTGAATCATGTACTCTCATGTTCACGGAGCCCTCATGTATACTATCATATACACTCTTTCATAGGCCTTCATGTGATATCACGTATAATAACATAACCTGCTTAGATCCTTGTGTATTGATTGGAGAAACGGGGAGTGCAAATAGTCATGTAAACAAATTCCATAGTAGTATAGATCATGTGAAACTCCTTAGTATAGATCATGTACTAATCTGTCATGTTCACATGTGCTATCCTGTACTCTACATCACTAGCCACTGTTAGTTCTCTATATACAGTAGCTATTTACTTACAGTTCTCCTTCTTTTACATCATGTACTTTCTTTCAGTTTCCTGTATCTTACTCTACTATATGTTTATATTTATAACCTGCTATGATCTGTTGAGATGTATTGTGCTCGTTCCCGTCCTGACTGGACATATTAAAAATATTACAGAGGACGAGGAGGAGGCATATGTGGATACCTTCCACGGGACAGCACTAGATGACACCAGTGATCCGGATTTCCAGCCGGATCCATTAGCTATAGAGACTGAGGCTCCCTAGTCTAGGTTTTACTATTACTGTCATTGGGATCTGGATTGTATATATTCTTTCATATTCTGTAGTTGAGACTATATTTCTGGATGTTTACTGAGTTGTTATCTTAGACACTTAGACTCTTCTGATCTTCTGTATTTCATTTTGAGTTTTATATCATATCGTACTTCTTCTTTCTTAGTTGAAATTGAGTTTATATTCTGCTATGTCACCCCCATTCGGGGAGTATAAACTACTTAGCCTTATATTGTTAGATATTGTGACCTAGGATAGCGTTCTACCGTCGACACTGCAGCGTAGGCTGGACGTACCCACGTCTCGTGCCCTTACTCTAAGGTGCGGGTCGTGACACTATGTCGAGAACGTGGCAAGTAGAATCGAAAGGGATACCGACAAGCTCCAGGACAAACATGTTTACTGCAAGGACATAGAGAAAGTTAGACTCAGAAACCGCAGGAAAAAGTAAGTGCTGAAGGACTCTTATGCGCCCAAAGGACCATGCGCCCAAAACAAACATGTGGGCGCATAACATACAATAGTACGGGGGCGCATAACATGCCACAGCATGTGGGCTCATAACAAGGCAACATGTGGGCGCATAGCACACCACAGTGTTGGCGTATGACTTCTGTAGGCACATAAGAATGGCCACAGAAGTATGTTACCTTAGGTGCGTGCGTCCAGGCAGAAGTAAAGTCTGAGCGTCACAAATTAACGCTCGAGACTTTATTTTTGAGGTGTGTCCTCACCCAGAATCGGGTCCTGGACTGGTGAGGACGCTGTCGCAGGAGGAGAGCCACTCGGTACAGCCCCGTTGCCCTTCGCAGATCTCATGGCAACCTTGGAGACATGGTTCATAAAGAAAAGAGATGAAGAGTTTTTGAAAAGTTCTAAGAGAGAAGAATAATGAACTTTCTCTCTCATTCAGAGCCTATTTATAGGCATAGGCCATACCCTATGTGCCCCTATTTCCTATGCGCCTATGCGCCCATCATGCGCTATGCGCCCACCATAGCCTATGCGTCCACGTGAAGATCCAGCCTCTCGCACTATGCGACTTCCATTTGCCGGCGTGGACAACGTATGAAGGATGGACCTCTTCAAATTCTACCCCGATGAATCTATCAGTTCAGATTTTCGAGGAACATCTCAATAGTCGTCTCTCTGACAGGCTGGCCAAACGCTATGCGCCCAAAGAGTGAGTCGTGCTATGCGCCCACTGCATCACAAGAAGACGGTCCATGCTACTTTCAAAGTATTTCGAACTCGTTCAAGTATCAAAAATTTTGAAGAGGGGCTTGTAGAAGCATGAAAATTTTAGCAATGAAGCTCTATGCGCCCAAGCCAATAAGGACATATGCGCCCAAGTTATCCTGTGAGGCACTATGCGCCCAAGTCATCCTGTGAAGCTCTATGCGCCCAAGCCACCCTGTGAAGCTCTATGTGCCCAAGCCACCCTGTGAAGGAGGGCCATAGCCTGAAATACGACTATATGCCTAAACCTGACTCGGTCAAAGCTATAATCGAAATGCACCGAAGGGCACTGCCACGTCAGTCTCCACGAGCAGTCGTGCACCGAAGCATGCGGCCACGTCGACCAACCCACGATCTCGCAGCCTGTATTCGCCTACACCCTATGCCCAAGACAGGACTATGCGTCCACATAAAAACCAGTGTATTTTCTCATGTGGGCACATAACATCATTCCAGCTCAGAAACTACTATAAAAAGGGGTCTCATCCCTCTTCAAAGCACAGAACGAAGAGCATTTTCAAGAGCCAAATTGTTGTACTTCTTGCCAGTGAGCCGAGAGTTAGCAATTTTCTTAGGTTTTCTCCCACTTTTGTAATCGGAGTGTCAACGAAGTAAAGGAGCAACTGTCGCTCGATCTCCATCGTCCCGTTCCCCAGAATTCGTTTTTTTACTCGGTAATCCATAACGCAGGATCTCTCAGGCATACTCGATTTGTGGTGCCTTGCGTCAATAAAGAAAAGACAGTATTTCTTCTTTTTGTGTGTGTCCACAATGGTATGCTGTCGGGATGGAGTACTCACGGTACCATGCCTTGTCCGATATGCATGGAAAATAGTAAGGCGTTCCGCCTTAAGCATGGAGGAAAAACTTCTTTCTTTGACTGTCACCGTCAATTTCTGCCCGCGAGTCATCCATGGAGAAAGAATAAGGACGAGTTCAATCTGGAAAACAAGAATTTTTTCATCCGCCTGCCAGATTGTCAGGATACGATATTTGGGAAGATGTAAAGGATTTGCCTACCGTAATGGAAGATCCATCGAACAATCGTGTCGAGGGATTCGAACAAAGCCATAACTGGACCAAACGGAGTATCTTCTGGGACTTGCCTTATTGGAAAGATAATCTTATAAGGCATAATCTTGATGTCATGCATATCGAAAAGAATGTGTTCGATAATGTCTTCAATACTGTCATGGATATTAAAGGAAAGACAACACGTTTGTGATAGCAAGTCAGGCTGTTCAAGTCTACTATACAAGCTACCCAAGGCATCGTAGAAATCTATTTGACTGGTAGGCAGTATGCATGATTAAATCTAGAAATATATTCAACGTTGGAGACCCAGCATACCAAGAGATCAGATTGAAAAGCTACAATACTTGGGACAACAGTCGAATACCATGGATATTGAAGATATTGTTGAGGAAAATAGAGGGAAGGAATAGGTTGATACACAAGACTTAGCTGTCAACTAGGGAGAAAGAGGCGTCTTGTCCTAAGTATTGAAGCTGAAGAAAAAGAAGAAGAAAAAGAAAAACTTGATGAGGATGAGGATACAGATGAAGTCGACGATAAGGATGAGGATGAAGACGAGGCCGAGGACGAGGACGAAGATGATGACGATGATTAGATTAAATATCAGTATATATTAAAAATAGGCATGGTTGTATATATTGTATGATTTTCTACTTATTGTATGATTTTTTTTGCAGATGGCACTTCTAGTCCTTTTCGTCGCGGCGGCACTCGTCGCCCTGCTGGTAGTGTATATATTTTACTTTAGTTTTATATTCATTTATACTTTTATATTGTAAATTATGTTTATGTATTCTATTTACAGGTCATTGTGGCTAGCACTCGTCGTAGTGGTGGTGCTGGTCGTGGTACTGATGGTGCTGGTGGTGGTGCTGGTGGTCCTGGTCATGGGCATGGTCATGATGGTGGTGCTGGTGGTAGTGGTCGTGGTTGCCTTCAGCATTCCCAGGATCTGACCCCATCTAGCGATCCCGACCCGGAGAGTACCCCGGACACAGACTCATCCCACCGTCGTTCTACCCCGGGGCTATCTTATCTTCGTCGAGGCCTGCGACTACATCCCTGACGGATCCGTTCTGCCAGCGGATCCATCAGCGGATCCACTAGTTACTGCATGGTGGGCCCCGGAGTACCCCCTGACTCAGTTACATTCGGTTACTAGTGAGTTCATGCGCGGAGCCGCGGATCCTTCGACGCCACCAGAGAGGCCGATGGGCGAGTTCCGACGAGAGCTATGGCCCGTGGGTGAATCGTAAGTAAATTTAAGTTAATTTATTAAATTTGTTTTATTTATTCAAGTTAATAATCCAGTCGTTGCTTCTTTGTAGGTTTTTCCGTGAGATGCTGCCAGGATTCTAGGGCACATTATCCAGGATAACTGCCATGGCCCCTACTTCAATTTTTTGAAGTGCCCCTGGACTTGCAGTACGCCTGACTCGACGAGAGGGGTATATTATATATCTTGTGGTTAATTATTAATTACTCTTTAATCCACTATTTTTTTAGTTACGTGATAATTGAATTTGTATGTCAGAGGATGTTCTGGTGTTCCCATATCGCGAGGAGGTAATCCGCAGGACCTACAGAAGCGCCGCCGGAAAGAAGATACGGGACGCGGTGTAACCTTCGCTCGGGGCATTCGAAGAAGGATTGGATCCGGCATGAGTATTATGATCAGATCTTGGAAAAGATGGATACTCCTGCGTACAAGTAGAAATCGGAGAAAGCGAAGGCGAATCGACGAGCCACGGGTCTGTATACGGGGGGATCAAGGCCCCACGCAGCGACGCGTGCAGATCTGGTGAGATACCGCAAATTCATTCCACTATCTAATTCGGTACTATTAATATATGAAGTTAATTAAATTCTACGAATATTTCGTATGCAGGTCCAACGGATAGTAAAGGAGGAAAAAGGCAGATTCGGTCACCATGTACGATGTATTCCAGTATACGTACAAGAGGCGGAAGGACGGGAGCTTCATCGACGAAAGGGCCATGGAGACTGATGTAAGTACTTACGTTTAAGAGATTTATGTTAGAATTATAAGTATTGTTAACTTATATAGGAAAACTTAGAATTCAGACTATAACATAGGAAACATAGGATTTCGATTATAACTTAGGAAAACTTATAGTATAAACACATTCATTGGATATGTTGCGTATCGTGAGGCCCTTAGACGGGTTCAGCCCCCTGCTGTCGAGGATGTCGACAAAACACGCCCGCCCAGGCGTCCTCTTCTATGGCCGCTCGCTTCGATGACATGTTCGTAGATACCGTCGGTGGCTTTAGGAAAGGGCGGCTCTACGGATGTGGCTCCCTGGCATCATTGCAGGCATCGATTCAGATTTTTACCACCCCCGTCTCCTCCTCCCGCAACCCGACAGGCGATGATGTGAGGACACAGCTTCGAATCTGACCGAGGCGGTGTCGGACTTGCGGGAGCATGTGACCACGTACTATCCGTCCTTCTACTGCTCCCAGTTCTTCTGCTCCTGGTCCGTCTGCTCCCGGTTCTTCTGCTCCCGTCCGTCTATTGCTGCTCCTGGTGCTTCGGATATTCCCGGTCCTTCTTCCGTCGGGGATCTTTATTTTGACCCTACTGCCCCTCTGGTACCGTCTCTGATGTGATGACACTCTTTGACATGATGTCGCCAGAGCAGTTATGCCATCTTCCAGGCCATGTCTTTGATACCCTACCGGTACACATGATGGAGGAGTATCTTCGTCGGGCGCAGCAAGGATTACCATCAGCGGACGATCCACCTCTTCCTTCTCATTGATGTTATTGTATTTGAATGTTTGGAAATATTTTTTAAATGTTGAATATTTGTGAATTTCGGATATTGTCACATGGATATTAGTGAATATTTGGGATAATGTTGGATATTTGGACATTAGTTTGTGATGGATGTTTGGATATTAGTATGTGATGTATGTAGGTTTGTGTGATGTATTTGTGATAGATATTGTATATTGGTGTCTGATGTATATTGGTTTGTTGGTTTGTGTAAGGTGTGATGCATATTGTGATGTTTCGATGTTTCGGATGTTGTACGAACAGAAAATGCTCTATTTTATACAATTTGTTTCAAACTTTTCCAGTTAGCGACGGACTTGCGTCTACCAAGCGACGGAAGGCGACGGCTGAGCGACGGAATATCCGTCGCTAATTGGAGAATTTCCAGTTAGCGACGGATTCGACGGATTAGCGACGGAATGTCCGTCGACAAGGTTCTGGAACTATGAAGATTTCCAGAACCTAAGCGACGGATATTTTGTCGCTAAGCTGTCGCTACATCGTCAAGGTTCTGGAAACATGAAGATTTCTAGAGCATAAGCGACGAATATCCCGTCGCTAATCTGTTGCTCTGCCGTCGAGTATTAGCGACTATTAGCGACGGATTGGCGACGGATTTTGCGTATCAGAAGCTCTCTGATACGCGGTTACCGACGTATTACCGACGGACTTGTCCGTCGCTAAAAAGTAGTATCAGAAACTTCCTGATACTTGATTTGACGAAAATCCGTCGACTAGCCGTCGCTAAATGTACGATTCTTGATGACGATAATCCGTCGCTAAGCCGTTGAATGGCGACAGCTTAGCGACGGACTTTTTTAGCAACGGGTTATTTTCCAACGATTTTTCCAGTGAAATTTGTTGGCAATCCGTCGCTAAGTTAATTTTTTGATGGATTAGCGACGGATATGGCCGTCGCTAATTCGCTGTATTTTAGTAGTATGCTCGGTTGGATAAATAAGCCGACTTGGCTTTAAAAACCTCAGCCATCATCGGCCTGTAAGGCTTGGAGCTCGACCAAGGGATGCTCCAATTCACTAACTTATGCCTCCAGGGCCTCGACCGTAGCCTTATGGCCCTGGTGAGACTTTATGGCGGCTACTGGTAACAGTGCTGACATTTTAGCCACCACAAAGGATCGGCCACGCTCTAGCACGGTCGATACCCCTCTTCAAAATAGTGTAAAAGATCTCACTACTGATATTCACATAGTAGTCTGCCTCGGCTGACGTTAGAGGCATTATCGGGGGCATCATCGTCGACGGTCCTATGACAGCTGGCAGAGTAGCGACCATCTGAAGGTTGACGCTTGACTCGTAAGGTGGAGCAATCGTCGCCCCTCCAGTTGAACTCCCAGCCACCAATGTACCTTGATCGGCTTCTTCCTGACAAGGCTCTGACCCAAGTGCCTCCGAGATTGAGGTGAACCAGCCCAGATTGACCTTCGACAGCGCCGGGACTAAGACATGCTTGAGGCAACACCTCTGATAGAGCAACCCCGGTTACGGTTCCCCACGGGACATAAGCAGGGTCCCCTACAACGGGAGCCCCGCCTGTCATGGGGGTCTCACCAGCATCATGTTCCCCTACAACGGGAGCCCCGCCCCTCTAGTTTGTTTACGTAGGTCGGCTCAATAGAGACTTCTCCCTCAATCACTTCGAGCCGACTGTCAGTACCAATCGGCATCTCCCTTCCTTCTGCCTCAGCAACAGTCCCGGTAGTAGCATTTGGAGGTGGCACCCCAGCTCTAGTTATAGTCTTCGGTGAGGACTCTTAAACCTCCTCATCGTGGCTTCAAGGGGCTCCTGGTACTTCTACCTCAGCTCCAACAGCAGGCTGCTCCAATAAAGGTTCCTCCTGTTGTGTACCTGCAAAAAGAACATAGATACTTCTGGCACCAAACTATGTACATATATATATATAAAAGGTAAAAATGAGGTACCTGAGGGGACGACCGAGGATTGGCCAATTGTATGCCGCCATCAGGTCGACAAAATCATCTATCGTAAAGTCGAAAGAAGAGGAGTCACCATTCTAACTTTAACAGCCTGGGCCTCTCCTTTATCAGGGGCCATGACCGGAGGCCTAGGGTTGATAGGTTCTTCCAAAGAAGTAATAATTTCTACTTCCGAAGAATCACCTAAATCCCAACTAGAAGGTTTTGATTTCTTCTTTGTAACCTGCACACAAGAAATGCAAGTGAGTGGAGGGAATCCCAGTAAAGAAAAAACTATCAGTAGAAGTTCAAAGTCACACCCGTTACCTTTAAGGGAGGCCGCCCTTTCTTTTCCTCGAGGGCAGAAGAGGAGCTTTCACAACTCCTTCCATCTTTGACAACAGGAGTTTTTTTTGCCCTCTTGGGGGCAGGCGAACTCGTTCTTGCGGAAGCTCGCCTCTTCAAATGAGTATCCGCGGGATACTCCAGCGGATCCTCTGCCTCTTCCTCTAGAGGGGCTGATGTCTCTTCCGTCATTGGGCGCCCCGAATGATTCGTTCAAGCCTCCCTGATCATATCTACCGACGCCTCAAGCTTGGTCCCAGTAATGAAGCTTTTCTTACGGTTATACTTGCAAGAGAAAGTATTCGTCGAGCAGTAAAACTTAACGACGGAATACAAAATATGAGGGTCGGGATTTTATACAGGTACCGTAAAACGAGCCCCCGCACCCGATATTATAGTATTGCCATGCTCGGGCTCCATCCAACAAACTTCCTGCGTACCCCAAGCTGGTGCTCAGGTTCTTCATCAGTAACTAGTTGTAGCCAAATTGACGGACAAATCGACTTGGCAAATACGGCTTGAGGAATACATGATTCATGTTCATATAGACCAGGTGAGAAGGCCAGATACACTACAACCAGTGGAATACCCATGACGGTAGATTGGAGGCA
Organism: Iris pallida; assembly: GCA_029216955.1. NCBI lineage: Eukaryota > Viridiplantae > Streptophyta > Magnoliopsida > Asparagales > Iridaceae > Iris > Iris pallida. Next base: position 40,364,034 of record JANAVB010022597.1, on the reverse strand, counting down.
TCAATGCCTATTTTCTCCAACACTTTATCTTCTTCAAACCCCAAATAAAAAGGGGGAACCTTCAAAAAGTCTCATCCTTTCAGATAGGACAAAATCTTTCGGCACACTGGGATGCCGATATGGAACCACCTCCTTCTGCGGCAGCGGCAGATAAAAGCATCTCCATCAATTGTGCCTTCTTTCAGAATAGGGCTCATTATATTGGATGGTGTAGTATCAACCAACCCATCAAATAGTGGAAGGATAACTCCACCCGGGCAAAACTTCACTCTTTCCTTCCGGATGAAAGACCTTTTCCACAAACTCATACAAACCCTATTGAAGGTTACAGACCATATCGGAGAGCAGGGCCAAGCGATGGCCGAAAGCTAGCTTTACAGTAGGTAGGATGAGGTTTCTGGTCAATCTTTTGACCGATCCTAACCCTCTGGAAATACACAATCTCGAAGCCATATCATCAAATACGCAGCTAATACGGCCTTCAAAGACATCTTGTGCATGTCATGCCAAAAATAACAGTATATATCAGATGAGGGCTCACCTTATGCATCTACTCGATCTTCTCGCCCAGCCTTGTCATCTAAGCGATGATATCCTCGGGAGGAGTATCCGAACGAGTAGTGATGTGAAGCTTCTTTGGATCATCATGATGTGGATGAAAACATAATCCCTCCAAGCAGTCACATGGGGGGAATCCCTTGTCTTGTCATTTCGTTGGCATACATGGTGATGGCACAGAAGTTCCTTGTATATGTTCATCATCTTTGGCTCCTTTGCCTTCAAACCGATGAGCTCCTCATATAGCTCATTTCCCCAGAGGAGCTTAGAAATGACATATATCTCATGGAGGGCCAGGCTTTTTCTCCTCGGGTGTGTAGAACGTCTCGGTGGGACGGCTCACCTCCTTGAGGAGAGCCAAGAACATGTGCTGGTTCATCTCCACACCGAACTAAGTCGTATGTACGGTTACGGCTCATACCTGGATATTCGGGCATGAGTACGTGGGCCATGCCCAGCCTACGTTGTAGTATCGACGGTAGTATGCTGTCAAGTACCCAATAAAATATATGACCAGTTATATGATCCACTAAAAATCATCTATTCAAATTACATACAGCTAAGGAAGATATGAAAGAAAGACAACAATGGAATCTATAAAATGATCATATATATTATAGAGCCTAAAAATCAAGTTGTGCCACGTATTTACTACTCAGCAATCCAGTTGCGCCCAAAAATCAAGCTGTACCACTGATATGAAGCTCAGAGATCAAACTGCGCTACTGATCAGGTTGTACCATATATTAGACTGCGCCCAGTCATATTGTGCCAAAGTCTACGTGGCGTCTGACATTTAATGGCCATCATTACCTGACAGCACTGACAACTGACAGCATAGTAAATGAAGAAAATCTCTTCGAATCCCTCGAATTGTGCCGTTCGAGGAGATTGGATTGACAGCTGTCCTGCACATCTTATGAGTTGCGCCTAGGCGCAATCTAAACAAATTTCTTAGTTGTGCCTAGGCGCAATCTGAACAACTTTTCTCAAAAGCTGCCACGTGCCTATGCATTAAGTTGTGCCTAGGCACAACCCAATCAGGCACAGTTTGACTTGTTGACTGAAGCTCGCGTAACTGATGAAGTTGAGATAACTTACATTCTAAAATAGGATACGTGGCGCGCATGCCACTAATCTCTCAAGACGTATCTACTATTCTGTACACGACCACGCGTATCTCAATCACATGATACCACGCTCTAAATACAATTAGTACATGATTGATTAACTGAATGAAAGTTGGCACTAGATAAAGTTGGCGCAACCCAATGTGGCACAATCTAGCCTCGCGCACATCAGAATAACTGCTAAAATAGTTATTTCTAGAACTCTATAAATAGAGTTTCTAATCATTGTTAAAGCATCACAGAGATCAAAAACTCTTGCAAAATTACTGCTGCATTCTCTAGAGGCTCTAGTCTTCAAGTTCACATAGTCCAAGGGATAAAGTGATCATATTCTGATCAGATTCCTACAGTTGTACTTCCCCAGAATTCAAATTGTACTCTTGTACTCTTTTCAAAAGTTTATAATAGAACAACTTTTTGTTTATACAAACAAAATGGCGACTCTGCTGGAGACGACTTTCTCCTCCGACGAGAAGGTGACAACTCAATGTGATACTACGTCGATCGGTAAGACGTAGAAGACTCTGGTTATTCACGTCAACCAGACAGCCTACGAGGATATGATCAACACCAAGAGCAACAAGCGTACTGTGGCTATTACTAAGAACAGAACTATGTGGACTCCTAAGTCTCCCATAGTTGATGTTGCCCAGACGCAACCTGAAGGCTCAGTGGCCAAGGCGCAATCCGCCTCAGTGGCCCAAGCGCAGCCTGCTTCTGTTGCCCGTGCGCAACCCATCCATTCTGCTACCAAGGCGCAGTTCATTTGTTCTACTGCCAGAGCGCAACCCACTCATCTTACTGCCAAGGCGCAGTCTACTCACCTTACTGCCAAGGCGCAGTCCACTCAGCTTGCTGCCAAGGCGCAGTCTATTCACCCTGTTGTCGGAGCGCAACCTACTCATCTTGCTGCCAGGCGCAACCAGTAGCCCATTATGCTATGGCGCAACCTATGTATCCTACTGTCTAGGCACAGTTTATACACCATGCTACTCTGGGGCAACCCAAGGGAACTAGTTTTTTGGCTATTCCCTCTTATTCTCTAGTTCTATACTTGGAGAAGCAGTGTTCTAGTGCTTGTACTAGACAGAACAAAGGAAGAGTCCTTTGACACTTTCTCAACTCGCGCAACCTGCGCCTAAGATGGTTCAACAACAAAATAGAAGGAAACGCTTCTTAGCTAACCCTCTACAAAATAAAGAAAGTACCTTTTGGTCTTTCCTCAAACTTCCCTAGTCTATGACTCAGAGGAAAATATATCAGATTCTATTCCTTTAAACAGAGGTCTTCAGATCTCTACTATGGAAAAGAATACTGGTCAAAGAGGCATCTTGCTACCCCTATGGGTCTAGTCAAGATCTTTCAACCTTGCAAATTTTAAGATCTAAGCAAGGAAAGTTGATGGTATCTCAAACAGAGACACCCGGAGCAGAATTCTCTGATTTACGTGCTTATCTCAATAGGCATCCATCAGTATCAACTTTGGTGAAACGAAAGAATCCTATGCCAAAGGCCAATCAGTACCAGAAACTAAAGTTTGAAAAGAAGGCCCAACTACTTAGCTAATGAGTTAAGTACCTCTTTGTACACTCAGGGAACTAAACATTTGAAGATATGAGGCATGTTCCTAACATTATTAAGAAATATGTTCCTCCAACTTCTTCTCGTCCCGTAGTGGTAACTGATCTCCGGAAACGTCTTACACAAAGATAGGAGATCACAGGGATGTCTCCTTCACCTTTAAATCACTCTTCAGATCGCCACTGCCTTCATAAGTGGTCATCAAGTGTTGTTGCCAATCAGCTAGACGATTTGTCTTCGATCATTGACTATGTTTTAAACTCCTGAACCTAAACAGAAGATGATGAGCCGATATTTGCTTCTGTCAACATGACTTTCTCAAGGAACTGGGGGTGGAAAATGCCCAAGACGTAATGCGTCATGTAATCCCAGTCAGCTACTTATATCGGATTCATGCATCCAGTGAAGGGGTCTTTCAATACACTCGATCAAGAAATCAAAATTTGAACCAAGGTATCTTTAATCAAGAAGATCTCCCTATCACTCATCTAGGAGAAGATTCTTTATCTGAGTTTGATGCAGATAGTAAAAGTTCTGAACAAACTATCTCATCAATAGCAGCTAAAGAAGTGACGGCATATGCCATTACAGAAGATCAAGACACTTCTAGTCCAGCTAGTCAAGAATAACGAATTGTTGTACTACAAGACAAGCTGAAGACCATGGCTGAAATGGTTGTAAGTATGCATACTATAATCATAGCTCAACAAGCAGTACCACCGGTTATAAACCCTGCTATAAATCCAGAGCTTATAGCATCTTCTGTACCTGTTAATGTTAGTCTGGGGGTACCACCTCCTCAGGTTGCTTCTGTACCAATTCAAGATGATCCCAGTCAATCTGTGCTGGGGGTGGTAATTATCACGCTGTTCCTCCTCCTAATAATTCTAACCAGCCTATCAATTCCCAAACATCAAGGGATGCTAATGAGGCTGTAAAACTCCTGCGCACTCAGTTTGAGGCCTTCAAGCAGAATGATGGCCTATAAAGACTTAGCATAAAAATAACCGTATCCTACAGAATGGAAGGAAGTTCCATTCCCCCTAAATACAAGCTTCCAACCATTATGCTGTTTGATGGTAGCACTTCTCCAAGTCAGTACATCAATCACTTTGAAGTGATGACTGACAATTACAGCCAAATGATGCTCTCCTTACCAAAGTGTTCGTCGGTTGTTTAGCCGGCACAGCATACGACTTGTATCGTAGTTTGCCAGATGGCTGCATAACTTCTTCTGCTAGTTTCAAGTAGATGTTCTTGGAACGGTTCTACGAGGGAGTCAATAACATGACAATGTCTAAGATCAAACAAAGACACAATGAATCCACAGAGAGTTTATTGAAAGATTCGCCATGCGGCACTTAAAATGCCTTTAGGAACTCCATCTGCTGTAACAATAGACACCTGCAAATCAAACTTGTTGCCTATTATCAGCATGTGGATAGGATCTACACAATTCCAGGATTGGCCTTCTTTTATTGTGAATGCCAAGACGGCAGAAGTCAGTACCGAAAAGTTCAAACAGTTAGGAGTTCAAATGACTCATCCTAAACAAGATGAACATTCTACACCTGGGGGTAATAACTGCCAGAATAACCGCAAGAGTAAAGAAACATTAGCCATTATATCAAGGGCAATGAGCCATTGGCTGTTAATGTTTCCCAGACAGCACCTACTCCATCAGCACCACCACAGAAAACACCTCGTCCAAAAGAAGAGTATTTTTTTGATGAAGATGATACTTTGAGCATCTTCGATTGCTTAATTAAAAGTAATAAGCTTCAATTACCGGAGGCAAAATGGCCAGAAGAAGTAGGTAAAACTGATCACCCTAAATACTGTGTTTATCACAGATTTATAGGGCATCCAACCAGAGCATGCTACGTGCTCAAAGGCAAAATCCAGGAGATGGTCAATTCTGGAGCAATTACTCTTCAGCAGGATGAGAAGACTGTGACAGCTAATGTTGTCTCTGTATAGTTTGACTTTCTACCACAACTTGTACAAGATGGTGTTGTCCCTATTCCAAGGACTACTCTCGAGATCGTGAATCTTCCACCTCCTCAAAATGAAGGTCATGTTCCACTATCAACTGACAGATGAGAGATTATGTGGATTCACCCAGATCTGGTAGCAGATTTAGAAACGCCTTCCTCTTCTAAGCAAAAGAAGTACTCCAAAACTAAATCCAGGAACTGCAACATGGTATCTTTTGAACCAGTAGCAGAAGAAAAATTCTAATTGGCACTAGATCTGGAAACCCTACCTTCGGGAATACCCCGAAACTTAAGAGAATTCTGCCCCATTCCTGATGTTCCTCTTACATCATCTTCTCCTACTGAGAAATACTATCTACATCTCTGCCAGTGGTTGAATCAACTCCTCATAAACCGACATCAGTAGACAAGGGAAAACAACCTGTTCGTTTTGACAAAGCACTGAAGACGTCCTCATCTTTTGGACACAAAAGCCATATAAATTTGATATATTGGCTCAATTAGCCAATACGCCAGCAAGATTGTCAATCTTTGAACTCTTACGTCTCTCAAAAGAAAATCGAGAGACGTTAAGTGAAGCTTTGATGCAGGCTGATGCTTGTCTTACTCTTCTCAAAAAGCCTGAAAAGGAGCCAGTCAGCTGTGCACATTGTCATAGTGTATTTAAACTAATGCCCAATATTACTTTTACACAAGATGATATGTTGTTAGAAGACAATCGTCATGATCGTCCTCTCTATTTCACGGGGTATGTGGACACCATGAAAGTCGATCGTATTCTGATTGATCCAGGGTCTGCTCTTAGTATCATGCCGAAGTCTTTGCTAGATGCTTTGAAGATCCCAGTAATAATCTTTCTACAACTATCACTACCATCTTGGGGTTCAATCAAGGAAGAAGTGAACCTTGGGGAAGATACGCCGAAATTTCAAATTGGCAATCTTCGTACAAAGGTGACTTTTTATGTAATTAATAATCATAGTTCATACAATGCTTTGTTAGAAAGACCATTCCTCCATGAACACAATATTGTACCTTTACTCTCCACCAATGTTTCAAATATGGATGGTAATGGAGAAGTCCAGAAAGAGGTTGCAGATCTGAATCCTTTCAAAGGAGTTGAAGCATAATACAACGATTCTCGCATATATAAGGAGGAATTCATGAAGGTGGTACTGGCAATGGACACAGATGAAGAACAAAATGTATACCAAATGATACTCTGGTGATCCCTGTTAAAGGGCATACTTCTTGTCCTCAGTCTTTCAAACCACTGACTATCTATCTTCCTTCCCATGAGAAGCAACTTCCTGGTGATAGTCAGGAACAAGAGAGCTCATCTCTTCTGAGCCGCTTGTAATCGACCTTCGTCGTAAGAAGCCCCCTCCTCCTTCTCGTTCTTCTTCTCCCCCCTTTTCATCAATCTGACTAAGCCTGCTAAGGCTAAAGGTTATGTTGTAAATGATGGTGTAAAAATCAATAAAGCATCTCCTTTGCAGTATATTGATGTCTTTTACTATACTCAATGCTATTTGGATATGCTAGATAGCTTTAAACCACTTACAATAGAAGTCGTACCATCTCTACGAAATGTGGTATCATTGGATTCAATACAAGAGTCGTACTTCTTAGTACCGTCTCGAAAAAGATGAAAGGTCTATATTCTTCAATAAAAGAGAAACAAAAAATCATGCTCTATAATGATAATCGAGATGATACAGGAAGGCTATAATTATGTCGCTATAGTCCACATCCAAAGCAATTATCCATAAAATGGGCTATATTTCAGAACAAGCCTCAACAACGGTAACGGAAGACGAACTCCTATTCGTATTTTTGTTCCAAAAGGAAAATCACAACAATACCACAGTAAAACGAAGTGGGGATTAGGTTATGCTTCACCACTTCCAACTCCAGAACCTTCCGAATCTGATGAAGAAGAACGATCTAACTCTTCTGATTCTATCTCATGGGATTCTGATACCAGCATTGGTATGTTCATAGAGTGATAGTATCTTCTAACATGGTGTCTGCCGAATTCTCGAAAATGATGAAGATGACATTGAAGACGTTCCTGAAGTGGACCCTTGGGCACAAAGGATGGACAATCAGTGGGAACTTCATTTTGAACAACGAGAACCCCTACTAAGGATCAACTAGTCCAAATCGATATTGGAGAGGAGGGCGTATAACGACCAATCTTCATTAGCAAGAATCTCTGTGAGAATGACAAACAAGAATTAATTCACCTTATTCGTGAATATATTTATGTCTTCGCCTGGAGTTATGAAGATATGCGGGATTAGATCCTCAAGTTGCAACTCATAAGCTTAGCATCCTGCCAAATGCTAAGCCAGTCAAACAACAACAACGGCGATTCAAGCCTGAAATAATGGATGCAATTGATGATAAGTCAAAAAGCCTATAGTTTACAGTTTTATCAGAGAAGAACAACATCCTTACTGGGTAGCCAATGTTGTACCAGTCTTGAAGAAGACCGAAAAGGTTCGAGTTTGCATAGACTTTCGGATCTCAATGATGCTTGCCCTAAAGATGAATTCTTTCTCCCAATTACTGATGTCATGATCCACAATACACGTGGATTCGAACGAATCTCTTTCATAGATGATTTTCTAGATATAATCAAATTCGGATGAATCTGAAGATAAAAAACATACTTCATTCCGTACTCCTCGTAGAGTATACTATTATACATTCATGTCGTTTGGTCTTAAGAATGCAGGTACAACTTACCAATGGGCTATGAGTACTATCTTTCGAGATCATTTGTGGAAGACTGTCGAATGCTATGTTGACGATATTGCTGTCAAAAGTCATCTAAAGGAAGATCACATTCAAGATTTAAGAACTATTTTCAATCTAATGTGCCATTATCAACTCAAAATGAACCCCACCAAGTCTTTCTTGGGTGTCTCTAGTGCAAATTTCTCGGCTTCGTCATTACCTTTAAGGGTATACACGTTGATCCCGAGAACATCAAAGCCATTCAAGAGATGCGTCCTCCACGCAACCTAAAAGAGCTACGAGGATTCTAAGGTCGACTTGCATACATCAGGTGGTTCATTTTGAATTTATCTGGATATTGCAGACTATTTACTCAATTAATGAAAAGGTGTATCTTTCGTTTGGACGGAAGAATGTCAACGAGCATTTGATGACATAAAGCGGTATTTAATGAGTCCACCGGTTCTTGTACCACCGATCTCAGGAATACCTTTCTTAATGTATGTCCGGGCAATGGATCATTCATTGGGCTTTGCTAGCTCAGAAAATAGGAAAGGTCATGAACAAGCCATCTACTACCTTAGACGGACGATGATTGGAGCTAATATCGTTATAGTCCGGTAGAAAATGAATGTTTAGCCTTAATGTTTGTTGTTCATAAGACAAGACATTACATCATAGGCCAAACTATTCATGTCATATCCCGAGTCAATCCGAGTCTTAATGAAGAAGCCAAGTACTCAATTCTAGGCTTGCTACATGGGCCATATTATTAGCACAATATGATTTGGTTTATGTTTCTCAAAAGTCTGTGAAAGATCAAGCACTTGCTGACTTCTTAGCAGCTCATCCTGTCCCTGAAACATCTAAACTATATGACGAGATTCCAGATGAAAATTGGAATCAAATATGATCTCCGAAGAATTTTCTACTTGGCGGTTGTTCTTTGATGGATCTTCTAGAATTGGACCTGGAGGTACTCTTGTTGTAGGAGTGGGAATTGTACTCGTTTTACCAGATGGATTAGCTATTCAAAGGGATTATTCTTTGGACGAATAATGCTCTAACATTGTAGCAGAATACAATACCTTGCTCATTGGACTCCAATTAGCCAATCAATTGGATATTGAATATCTCGAAGTATATGGTGATTCTAAGCTGATTGTTAATCAGGTTAGAGGCATATATGAAGTTCGACATCAAGATTTGGTACCATACCATGAAGCAGCAACCAGAATAACTTCTTCGTTTAAAGGGTTCTTCATCGAACATGTATGTCGCGCATGGAATACAGAAGCTGATGCCTTAGCTAACCTAGCTGCGGTTTGCAGTGCCAGTCAAAAGACAACAAATGGTTGTTATCTCTAATAGAGAACTATTTTGTGTTGAAAAAACCACAACATTAAATTCAGTAATCTAACTGAAGTCAATGTCATTAGCGAGGACTGGAGAGCACCTTTCATTGATTTTGCAGTACATGACATATTGCCATAAGATCCTAAGGAAGCTACAAGTATTCGTCGATCGCTTCGATTCTATTATAATCATACTACTAAAACTCTCTATCGAAGAACTTTTGATGGGTTACTTTTGAGATGTCTCGCTGGTGATAAAGCAAAACAGATATTACGCGAAGCTCATGATGGCGTTTGTGGAGCACATCAGTCTTGTCCTAAACTACAAGATCGTATTCGACGTATGGGCTACTACTGGCCCTCTATGGTATCAGATGCTATTGACTATGCAAGGAAATGTCGTACATGTCAAATTTGTAGATTTTATTCACCAACCAACAAAATTTCTTCATCCGACTGCTGCCTCATGGCCCTTTGAAGCTTGGGACATGGATATAATTGGCCTTATCAATCATCCTTCATCTAAAGACATCGGTTCATCTTGGCTATTATCGATTATTTCTCGAAGTGGGCGGAAGCTATACCTTTGGCTGAAGTAAAGACTAGTAGTGTCATCAACTTCATCAAACATCATGTGATATACAGATTTGGTGTCCCTCGCCGAATCATCCATGATAATGGGCCAATTCGTCAGCCAGAAGTTTAATAGGTTTTTGATGACAACAGAATCAATAATGTTGCCTCTACAGCCTATAATCCCGCAGCTAACGGGCTAGCTGAAGCATTATAAAACTATTATCAAACTCCTTAAAAAGTTTGTCTCTATTAACAAACGTAATTAGAGTGATAAACTTGGAGAATGTCTATGGGCATATCGTACTACTGTCCGTAACCCCACAAGTTGCACACCTTTTTTGCTAGTATATGGATTTGAAGCTGTCTTACCACTGGAAATTCAAATTCCTTCATTGAGAATCGCCATCGCTAATGAACTTACTACAAAGAATAATGATCGTCTTCTACTTCAAGAATTAGAAGCGCTCGACGAGAAATGGTTGCTGGCTCAACAACAAATTGAACTTTATCAAGCCCAGATTTCAAAAGCTTTCAATCGCAAAGTCAGAGTGCGAACATTTCAGAAGAGCTAGTTCTTACAGCTAGACGTCCTATGACTATGACTCATATGAGCAAAGGCAAGTTCTGAAGAACAGATGGCAACTCTAGAGGGGGGTGAATAGAGTTTATAATAATAATAACCAATTAAAAAATCAACTCTATCACAATCTAAAAATTATCAGAGTAAATGCGAAAATAAATGAGAAGCTAGAAAGCATACGCAAACACAGCCGATTTTAACCTGGTTTCCTCGTGGAGGACCAGTCCAGGCCTGAGAACTCTAGCTCAGGATTAAATCTACTATTTGTGAAATAGTAGTTATACCCCGTGCCTTTTCTTCAGAAGAGCACGTCAACTTCTTACAATGGATCGCAGTGGCGATGCTTGGACTTTTCCAAGCGACTTCTTGAACTCTTGCACAAGACTCCTAACTGAGAGATGTGAGCACTCGAGACTTAGGAAACTTGTGGCTAGTAGATGAAGAAGGGTATGGCTTATATTGAGCTTAAGAGAGAAGAGAAGAGAAGATTGGATGATTGAAAATGAGAGAATTCTTGGCCTATTTATAGGTTTTTAACAGGCAGAATTCGGCCAAATTCTGGTAGAATTTTCAAAAATTTGGCCTTTGGACAACTAGCAACCAGCCAACCCTAAAAATTAGGGTGCTAATTTTTAGGGGACAAAGTTCGGCCCGAACTCTGTGTGGAGGCAGAGTTCGGCCCGAACTCTGTCTCCAGAGCACAGAACTGGTCCAAGGGTCCAATGGGCTAAGTTTGGATGTGGAGCTTTATGATTTTGGATAGGTTGTGGGTTGAGTCTCAAGAGCCCAGTATAACTCAGCTTACAATCATTCTAGACTCAATAAATATAAAAGTACAGATGCGAAAACAACTTGTATTTGCACAACTGAGCTGTCGTCTGGCTTGAGCAAAATAGTCGTCGTGTGTCGTATTAATTATCACAAGTATTATTTAGTCAATGTTATCAATATTTGGTTGACTGTGACTTTGTGTCAACAATCTCCCCCATATTGATAATTGACAAAATAATAATTGTATATTCAATATCCATACCTGACACATGTAACGACATAGCTCCCCCATAATAAGTGCGAGCTTAAGAGTAGCTCCCCCATACACAATGCTGTGAATCTTTGTTGGCCTGTTAATAATACTTCCAAAAGCACATATTAACCAAACAAAACAGAATATACACATAACTCCCCCTTTTGGCATTTAGCAATATGAGATAAGTAAAGAGTAACTGCAAAACACACGTAAAGGAGAAGAAACTGCATATAAAATAAGATAATGACCAAGAGGCATAATGACATAGAAACTGATAATAGATCTACCAATGTCTCAAAAACAACTCATAATAAGTCTACTACAAACCAAGTACATAAAAGTAACTAAAGCAGAATGCAGAAAACATAATCTAAGATCTCCAGTAGCAGCCTCAAGTAGCAGTCCAAAACCATCATCGAGCACGAGAGGGCCCGGCGTCATCCGATGGATCAGTAAAGGAGCGACGTGGGTCCACGAATGCCGCATCGGGATCCATGTAGCGACGGACCCAAGGATCATCAATACGAAAGCCCTCACGATCGGGATCTCGCTCCATAGGAGTGGGCATGGTAGGATGGCGAGACATGGAATACCGGATGTCATGCAGCGAGTTGCTGATAGCACTCATCTGCAATGTGGTCCGATAATCCAGCTGAGTCCAACGATCGTCCTCCAAAGTAAATGATCTCGGAGCATGGTCTGAAGAGACTCGAGAGTGGCAGGAGGAGGAGGAGGATCCTGTCCGAGGGAGGGACATCTGGCTCATCCTCAGAATGCTCAGACACGACCGGTGAGCCAACGGCCGCGTGAAGCCTCCTTGCCTTGGAGAGAAAGGCAGGGGCAGGTAAGAATGGACACTCATCAAGCGGTACATGGAACGCACGAAAGATCATAGAAGATATAATGCATAAACCAAGGATCTTGGTTTCTTCCTACAGTTGATCATCCAATCCATCATTGTGCATGGAAGGTTAAAGGGAACATGGAAGTGGAGATGGTATAAGGCCGATATTTCAAAATAAGTAACTTCATCGGTAGAGCCCGCTTTGGGTAGAATGGTGTTGAAAATGATCCGATGGAGTTCATAGAAATAAGGGTTGAGGAATTTAGCCAAAGCTTACGGGGACGTATGTTAGGGCTACACAAGTCGTCCTTGAAGCATTCAAGTGAAATTCCTTCGGGAAATTGGAAGGATCTTGCTTCAACAAGCTTTTCCAAGAATTTGGCTCTTGAAGTTCAAGATATTCCGCCAATTCAAAATCATCAAATGAGATATCAATACCGCAACACGTGAATAGATGCGAGTATCATCATGAGTCAAATTGCAATAAAACATTTGTATTGTACTACGATATATGACCGAATTTGAGGTAATAAGTTCGTCAAGGCAAAGGTCATTAAAGAGTGCATCATATTGTGAGAAAATTATAAAGTTTATGGGGTGTCCCGCAAACACCGGACATGTCCAAAATCACTAAACCACTCATTGGATGCGTCTAGTGATATAAAAATTCGGTCGTCGAAAGTGTTTGGATCACGTGGACGTAGAGGATTGAACAACGGATGGGTTTGTTGTTCAATAGCCGGTGCAACGGGTGACAACGGGTGGCAACGGGCGGCTCAACGGGAGGAGGAGCATTCGACGAGGACGCGCCCTCGGTCCGAAGTCTCTTCCCACGGTTCAGCAATCGTGGAGCCATAACACATAGATAGATAATAAAGAAATTTGAGATATAGAAAAGAAAGGAGTTATACCTCAAAATATTGAAAGATTATGAAAGAGAATTGAAAACCAAGCCTCCTCCTTAAGTTTGGGAAGAATGGAGCTCTAGAAAGGAGAAATAGGGTTAGGGTTTTGAGAGTTTTGAGTTGGAGAAGTAGAAAGTGGTAAGAAGGAAGGAGAGGGAAGAGAAACCGAAATTAAGGGAGGGTTTCTCTTGGTCGGGTCAATTAATGACCATTGGATCAACAATTGGATCAACGCTGAGCCTGTTCCCGGTTCTGGAACAGGCAGGCCGAATTCGGCCCGAACTCTGGTAGGGGCAGAGTTCGGCCCGAATTCCGGATCCTGGGGACAGAACAGGAATCAGGCTAGTTGAGTCAAAAATTGGTTAAGTAAAGATAAAAACCAATATACTACATGAGTATAGGTACAGAAAAAGATCCAATAAGTAAATAGATGAATAGCAGATAGTGAGTTCAAAGCAGTAATATGAAGTTTGAAAAATTAGTATTTCAGCATGTGAGATGAAAATGAACCGTATAATAAACAAGGAATTATATCGTAATTCAATATTTTGAAGCTGCCATGGGTTAGCTGCAGGGGCCGGATCCCAGCTAGCGGTAGTCCTGAGGACTAGTGTACCGTGTCGCTTAGGCTTTTACGCCTTGTTGTCAGAAGGGCCCTTTCGGCTTGTACCCATAGCAAGTTCATCATGAGAGAATCACAATATATTCATATTTATGCAGGTTTATTTTAATTTATAACAGCTTCATCTAAAATTCCAAGTTCACGACAAAGAAAATAGAAGCTCTTCGGATAATAGTTTGGTGAAGAAATCTGCTAACTGGTGATTAGTGTCAATAAATTCTAAGTTAATCGTGCCATTTTGCTGATGATCACGCAAAAAGTGGTGTCGTATCTCAATGTGCTTCGTGCGTGAGTGACAAATGGGTTCTTAATAAGATTTATTGACTAGTGTTGTCACAAAAGATTGAATATGCATGAAAGATAAATTATAGTCTTCAAGGGTTTGCTTCATCCACAGAATTTGTGCACAACAACGCCCAGCTGCTATGTATTCAGCTTCTGTTGTGGATAGTGCACAGAATTCTGCTTCTTGCTAAACCAAAAGACTAAAGCCTTTCCTAATACACGTGCGCTCGTACTTTTACGGTCGACCTTGCATCCGGCGAAGTCAGCATCAGAGTAACCAATGAGGTCAAATATGTTGACTTGGGATACCATAGGCCCACTGTAACCGTACCTTAAGGTATCGAAAGATACGCTTAACTGCGGTCATGTGTGATTCCTTTGGATTTGTTGATATCTAGCACACAGGCAAACGCTAAACATTATATCAGGGCGACTAGCAATAAGATAGAGTAAACTGCCTATCATACCTCGATACTTACGTTGATTTACGGGTTTGTCGCTATCATCTGGTTCAAGTTTGGTTGAAGTAGCCATAGGAGTGCTGATTGGTTTGACGTTATCAAGGTCGAATTTCTTCAGCATGTCCTTTGTATACTTCGACTGACAGATGAAGGTTCCATTTGACATTTGTTTGACTTGCAGCCCAAGAAAGTAGTTGAGCTCCCCCATCATGCTCATTTCAAACTCGGTCTGCAAATACTTGGCAAAATCTTGACAAAGGGTTTCATCAGTAGAACCAAAAATAATATCATCTACATAGATTTGTACTAAAAGAATAGCGTCTTTGAAAGATTTTATGAAAAGTGTAGTGTCAATTTTCCATTTTGAAAAACCTTTCTCAAGTAAAAAGTGCTGAGCCGTTCATACCAAGCTCTAGGGGCTTGTTTGAGGCTATACAGCACTTTCTTTAGCTTGAACACGTGGTCGGGAAATTTGTGGTTTTCAAAGCCAGGGGGTTGTTTTACATAAACTTCCTCCTTAATAAAACCATTCAAGAAAGCACTTTTAACATCCATTGAAATAATTTGAAGTTTTGAAAATTTGCAAATGCACAAAGCATCCGAATGGATTCTAATCTAGCAAGGAGCATACGTCTCATCGTAGTCGATACCTTCCTCTTGGTTGTATCCTTGGCTACTAGACGAGCTTTGTTGCGTGTGACTGAACCATCTTCATTCACTTTGTTTCTAAAAACCCATTTAGTACCAATAATCGAGTGATTAGCTGGTCTAGGAACGAGTTCCCATACTTGGCTCCTTTCGAATTGGTTGAGTTCCTCTTGCATAGCAGAAATCCAAAATTCATTATTGAAAGCTTCTAAAATGTTTTTGGGCTCAATTTGTGAAATAAAGGCAGTATAGCAATAGAGTCTCTTAATGATGATCTTGTAGTTACTCCACGAGAAACCTCACCGATTACCAAATTTTCTGGATGTGATGGCTTGAAAGAGAATTTCTTTGGCAAGCCCTCCAGAGAATTGGTTTCGGTTGTGGTGTCATTGGAGTAGACGTTGATGGCTCAACATCATCATCAAGAGTAGCTGCTGTACTGTTATCTTCATCAAAAGTCACATTTGTAGACTCTTCCATAATTAATGAGCATTTGTTAAAAACTCTATATCCCTTGCTCTTGGCAGCATAGCCAAGGAAAATACATCATCAGCTTTGGCATCAAATTTGCCTAAGTTATCTTTGGTGTTAAGGATAAAACATCTACAGCCAAAAACTCTAAAATAAGAAACATTTGGGGTTCTCCCAAACCAAATCATGGGTGTTTTCTTCGTAATAGGACGAATAAGCACCCTATTTAAAATATGGCATGTTGTACTAACAGCTTCAGCCCAAAAGTATTTCGGAAGTAAAACTTGTTCAATATGACTCTAGCCATATCGCCAAGAGTTCTATTCTTCCGCTCCACAATACCATTTTGTTGAGGAGTTCTTGGACAAGAAAATTCATGATCAAAACCATTAGAATCACAAAATTTTTCAAAATCAAAATTTTTGAATTTGCCTCCATGATCACTTCGGATACGAGTAATCATGTAGCCTTTTTCGTTTTGAACTTTCTTAACAAAAATCTTGAAAACCAAAATAGCATCACTTTTATTTGTAAGAAAGAAAACCAAGTAAATCTTGAAAAGTCATCAACAATAACAAAGGCATAAAGTTTTCCACCAAGATTGGCTACTCTACTAGGGCCAAACAAATCCATATGAAGTAGTTGCAGGGGTCTAGTAGTGCTTACAGAGTTTATAGAATGGAAGGATGATTTGGTTGCCTTATTCAACTCACATTCGGTACATACGGTGTCCTTTTTGAATGTGATGTCGGGCAAGCCTCTAGCTTCTTGGTCGATAGCCTGGATATAGTATCCATATTGGCATGACCAAGATGCTGGTGCCATAGTAACCGTTCATCTTTATGAGCATATAGGCATCTACCTGCATTGTTAGTGTTGCTAGACAAATAGAAAATATAAATATTATCCTCTCTTACCCTTCAAAAGCGATGTCTCCCGTTGACCTATCATAAATAAGGCATTTGTTTTGTCCAAAGTTAATGTCATATCCATGGTCAGCTAGATGACTAATGCTGAGCAGGTTATGTTTTAACTCGGTCACTAGGCAACATCCTTTATTACGGGAGAGGGAGGATAACCAATATTACCATTACCTATAATATAACCTTTAAGGTTGTTGTCGAAGGATACGTATCTTTCTCTCTTCATCGATAATGATGCGAAAAGATTTGCGTCTCCCGTCATATGCCGCGAGCATCCACTATCGAGAATCCACTTACTCTTAGTTGAGGAGTGAAGGTCCACCAACATCAAGAGTAGATGTGACCTTTGGTACCCAAGTTTTTGAGGGTCCTGAAAAGTTAGTTTTTAGAAACCATGCATATATCTTTCTATCTACTAATCTTCTAATTCTATATTGTGGTGATATGTGTCCATACAAACCAATAAGTGCATGTAGCATTCCTATTTATATTAGGAGCATGCTGGTGATGTCTATAAGCAGAAGTATGATGATGTAGGATTAGCATGGTGATGATGACTATAGTATGTGGTGATGCATGGTGATATTATCTATATGGTATGGCATGGTGATGTTGTCTATATGTAGAGTGATGTTGATTGTGTCTTTGTGCAACATTGTGATGATATACTATTATGTAGCATGATGATTATGTGACATATGATAATTATTTCTACGTATGTGGTTTGTGTCCTTTGTGAAAGTGTGTGTATATATAAGCATGGTTACGTGTTGTAGGTGGATACGTGGGTGACTAATATGAGGAGAATCATGCTTTGTGTGTGTCTCATGAAATTGGGTTTGTGGTTGAGCAACCTGTTTTCCCAATTTAGTCTCTAGTTTCTTAGAGACAGCTTGCAGTTCAGTAACCTTAGCATTCAAACCAAAAATCTTAGTGATGGAAATCTTGTGTCTACTCTTTTTTCTGCAAGCTCCGTGTTGGTGTCGTGATTTCTTGTGTTTGTTGTTCAATGCGTGTTTTGGGCATCATGTAAGCTTATTTTAAGCTTAGATACCTCCTCAGTGACATCCGTGGGTGAAGTGTCTCTAATGTTATCAAGTAATAGAGAAAGTCTTTGAATTTCGACTTCATGACTTTTGATTTTGTCCTTGGCATGTTTGTATTTACCAATGACCTTTTTATGATCATTAAGTAAATCGGTGAAAGTATCGCCAAGTTCATCAAAAGTGAAGTCATCAAGGGTTTCGTTTGATACCTTGTCGGACGTCGCCATTAGGCACACATTAGCCGTATCTTAGGAGAGTCCTTTTCTTCCTCGGAGTCACTAGCTTCGCTTTTATGCCAAATGCTTGTGTTGGCATATTTCTTTGAGGAAGTCTTCTTGTATGGCTTCTCATAGCGGTTGCTCTTCTTCAAGAATGGATAGTCTTTTCGGACGTGTCCAGTCTTCTTGCACCCGTAGCAAGTCGGCTCTTCTTCGCCATCTTCTTGTGGTTCCTTCTTTCTTCGATTGAAGCGAAGGAACTTCTTGAAGTTGCGGACCATAAGGGCTTGATCATCGTCTTCTGAGTTGTCGTCATCCGTCTCTTCGGGTTCAGCCCTTTCGGTGCGCTTTGAGTGCGATCTCCTTAGCCTTAGGAGCAGGCTCTTCGAAGTCCTTGAGGTCAAGCTCATGAGTCATTAGCTTTCCCATCAAGGTCTCCATGGACATGATTGTGAGATCATTTCTTCTATGATGGCTGTCACCTTAGGGTTCCAAATTTTTGGTAGCCCCCTAAGTAGCTTGCGAATCTTCTCGTGATTTGAATATTGTTGCCGAGCGAAGATAGGGGGATGATGTCGAGGAATCTTGTGAACATTTGCGTGATCGTCTCGTTTGGCTTCATCTTGAAAGCCTCGTATTCTTGAGTGAGACGGCTTATCTTTGATTCCTTGACTTGGGTAGTCCCTTCATGCGTCACTTCTAGAAGTCTCCATACTTCGTGAGATGTGGTGCATGTAGATACCCTGTTGAACTCAATACTGTCTATAGCACAGAATAAAGCATTAATAGCCTCGCGTCTAGACTTGCCTGTTTTTTCTCCTCGTCAGAATACTTGTCATATGATTTCTCAACGAGATCACCGTTACACTATTCTGGCGGCTTTTTGTAACGTCAGTGACGATAGTCCACAGGTCAAAGTCTAGCGACTTGAGATAAAAGCTCATCCTTGTTTTCCAATACGTGTAGTTAGTTCCATCAAATAGGGGAGGCCTATGAGTGGACTATCCTTCACCGTGATTGAAATCAAGGATTGTGTGGTTGCCATGGATCAGCTCTAGGATGTAAGTCCTTGTAAAGAGAACAGAGCTCTGATACCAATTGAAGAACAGATGGCAACTCTAGAGGGGGGTGAATAGAGTTTATAATAATAACCAATTAAAAAATCAACTCTATCACAATCTAAAAATTATCAGAGTAAATGCGGAAATAAATGAGAAGCTAGAAAGCATACGCAAACACAGCCGATTTTAACCTGGTTTCCCATGGAGGACTAGTCCAGGCCTGAGAACTCTAGCTCAGATTAAATCCACTATTTATGAAAGAGTAGTTACACCCCGTGCCTTTTCTTCAGAAGAGCATCAACTTCTTACAATGGATCGCAGTGGCGATGCTTGGACTTTTCCAAGCGACTTCTTGAACTCTTGCACAAGACTCCTAACTGAGAGATGCTGAGCACTCGAAACTTAGGAAACTTGTGGCTAGTAGATGAAGAAGGGTATGGCTTATATTGAGCTTAAGAGAGAAGAGAAGATTGGATGATTAAAAATGAGAGAATTCTTGGCCTATTTATAGGTTTTTAACAGGCAGAATTCGGCCAGAATTCTGGTAGGAATTTTAAAAATTTGGCCGTTGGACAACTAGCAACCAGCCAACCCTAAAAATTAGGGTGCTAATTTTTAGGGGACAGAGTTCGGCCCGAACTCTGTGTGGAGGCAGAGTTCGGCCCGAACTCTGTGTGGAGGCAGAGTTCGGCCCGAACTCTGTCTCCAGAGCACAGAACTGGTCCAAGGGTCCAATGGGCTAAGTTTGGATGTGGAGCTTTATGGATTTTGGATAGGTTGTGGGTTGAGTCTCAAGAGCCCAGCATAACTCAGCTTACAATCATTCTAGACTCAATAAATAAAAGTACAGACGCGAAAACAACTTGTATTTGCACAACTGAGCTGTCGTCTGGCTTGAGCAGAATATGTCGTCGTATGTCGTATTGAATTATCACAAGTATTATTTAGTCAATATTATCAATATTTGGTTGACTGTGACTTTGTGTCAACAATTTCGAAGCGAAATGGGAAGGTCCATATGTGGTAAATATTTTATTAAATAAAGCCTATCAATTAACAGATATAGATGGCAGAGTTGCTATGATGCCTATCATGGAAAATTTCTCAAGAAATATTATGTGTAAAAGCAAAATGTACTTTATTTCAGAGACATGATGTAAATAAAAGTTTATTTTATTTAAAAGAGAATGGAGTTACATAATATTAAGGATGGGGAGGAGGCCCTGATCCTTCATGATTAAATACATAGTTTGCCAACAGTTCAAACATCTCATTGTCTGAACTCACAAAAAATTTAGAAGCAGCCATCCTCAATGCCTCTTCTTCAGCAATCTTCCCAGGCTCCACTAGGTTGGCAATCAAGTCATGTCCTGGTGTAGGAGCAATTGAGCCTTCACCCCTTTCTTTCTGAGGAGGCACTGGAGGCTCAGCAAGGGCATCTCGATCTTTCCTTCAATCTTCGGAGTGAAAAAATCCTTGGAAGACATTTTGTACAGAAAGAAAAAAATGGACAATATCTACGAAAGTTTTGTTCTATTTATAGACAAACAATTGATAGTCAACCTCGAGAACTGATACGACTTTTTGAAAGAAGCACAACTGTTCGTTCATTTATAACTGTTCGTTCATTCGTAACTGTTCATTCATTTATAACTGATCGTTCATCTTCCTTTCTTCAAAAACTGACGCGATTGATCATTTGTTTATTCTCTTTCTCGAGAGTCAAAATGATTGTTCATTCATTGTCTCTTCCTCGAAAATCAAAGTGACTGTTCACTTTTCATAACGAGAGTTCACGTTCTCCATACCTCTGAATTTTGATTATTTATATCAGCAACTTGTCACATCCACATTTCTTCTGGATTCTATTTTTATATCGGCACATCAAATCAAATTATAAAGGAAGAAGAAGAGAAAGTCAATTTTTATTCCTTCTTTAAAAATATAGACACGTCTTGATGAAAATCTACTACAAATGAAGGTCTATTACATCTTTGGATATTCTTATTAACAATTGAAGGTCTATTACATCTTTGGATCTTCTTGTTGGTGCCAGTTCCTTGTCATCTCGTCCTGAAGCAGCGAGTAAGACAACGGAATCAACTCTGGTCTTCTCTCTCAGAAAGACGAGAGGAGAACCACAGAGTACAGCAGCCCAAAGATAAGCTGCTTTCAATACAACTGGTGGAGAAAAGACGACCCATCATGGGAACTAGGAATGAGATCACCCTTTTGATACGATTCCTAATTCTCTCTCCACCATCCAACTCCATGTATAAAGGCTCTTCCTACCATCTGAGGAAGACCCTTTTTGAATACAGAGAGTCCTGAGCTGTCTGATTTGAGTGTCAGAATCACATGAGCTGTCTGATGTGGGTCACTACTAAAAACCCTTTTAGCGACGTCAGAGTACGTCGCTAAAAAGGGAAAATCCGTCGCTAATTTCTATTAGCGACGTATTTAGCGACGAAAAATGGATGTCGCTTATAGGCTTGTCGCAGATTATAATTTGGTCGCAATTCGTCGCTAGTTGCGACGTCATTTAGTGTCGCTAGACGTCGCTAATATGAGCGATAGTTAGCGACGTCAGCACACGTCGCCAGTATAGCGACGTAGGGCGACCACTTAGCGACGTCAACTTTACCTATGATTACATGGCATGGCAGCCACGTCATATTAGCGACGCCTAGCGACAACTTTAGCGACGTCGGCTCTCAGGTGGTCATATACACGTCAGCAGTATAGCGATGGATAGCGACGTTACATCACTATTTGGCGACGTATAGCGACGTGTACTGGACGTCGCAGAACGTCGCTATCCGTCGCAGAGTTTATAAAAAATTAAAAAAATATAATTGGTATTTTTGTTATGCTGTGTGTCTGTGTTTACAGTGTGTGTGAAGTGCAGTATTCGAACCATCGACAGTTTCGCTTACTGTTATATATTTTATCTTGGATAGAAAGAGCAACATTTTAGGGTACACTTCTCAGAGCTTCCTCTTCACGTCCTTCACCTTCTCGGGATCCTTTACGACGTCCCGAGAAAGTGAATGACATAAAAATGAAGCTCTCAGAAGTACACCCTGAACTGTTGCTCTTCTATCCAAGATAAAACATACAACAGTAATCGAAACTGTCGATGGTTCCGAACACTGTATTTCACATTCACAGTAAACACAGACACACATCATCACAAAAATACACATTATATTTTTTAAAATTTGGGCAGCACCTCCTTTGTATATCATATCATCGCTTATAACCCAGCATAGGTATATTTGTCATCCCCGTCGCAGATATCATCACAATTAATAGTCTCCATCATAACAGTCTATAACTAATAGATGAATAACAGTCTCCCATGCATCATAATAGTCTACAACTAAATATCATACATGTACTCAATAAAATACCAACAAATTAAATATCACAAACATACATGTCCAACAAACGTACATGTCCAACAGAGTCAAATAATAATGAAAATCAGAGTACAGAACGGTCAATGGGCCCATAGGGCCAATAAATACAAAGATGATAAAAAAATATACTGGACACTGAGGACCCCTGTCGTGCATCTGGGATAGAATGTAGTCATACTTCTCCTGGGTGAGCTGCACCGTAGGGGCAGTAGGAGGCAGTGCAATGTCTGGAGTCGGCGCCGTCGATGGACCGGGAGGACGTATCTGCTCCAGCTCTCGCAGTCGCTCACTCACCATAAACAGCAAGGGTACTCACCACCCTCTCAGTACTCGCCTCAAGCGAAGCCGAAACCTGAGTGAGTAAGGCAGACATGCTCCTCTGCGATCCCTCCAGCTCGACCTATCTACGCTCTGTGCACTGCGTAGACTCGGTGAGCGTGTGCAAGCTGGCAGCTGTAGCCTACGAATATCCTCAGCTCGTGACGACGCCTGCGAAGTCGGAGACTGCGCACTGACAAGAGGGCCCGGGATGACTCAGAAGCCAAATACGCCGTAGGATCCCGTACCGTAGTACGTACCCTTCTGAAGAATGCCAACGGCGGTTATCCAGAGCTCGTCCGGCGATGGAGCTATAGGTGGCTGGGAGGAAGTACCAGCCCCTCCCTCTGCTTGCGCACTAGCAGCAGCAGCCTCCTCCTGTAGCCGAACAAACTCAGCCTAGAACATGTTTGCTAACGTGTAAGTGTTTGCTAAAGTCTATATTGATATCTATTTTCCTATTTTCTAAATTATAGTAAATTAATATAAAGAATAGAACATACATATGCCTGCGTCGTCCTCTCGTCAATGAACTCCCCCAGCCCTCCGATGGGTGACCAGGAAGACGGTCACCATGTTCGGGTCCTCACCCTTTTTTACCTGTTAAAATATATTATCTATTATTAGTATTAAATATTTTCGAACTATATATAAATTAATGTCCGTCATAGGAAACGTATCAGACGACAAAAATGCTCCGTCATCGGAATGGAGCCACTACACCACTTACCGGCGCTCGACCGCACCACCTTGGCCTTGTCAGACCGCTCCGGTACTTGGGCTCGCTGAATCTAGCCTTCATCGCAGCCCACTGCTCTGGCGTGATCCAACCATAGATCGGCTGTCCGGAGCGATCACGAGACTTCTGGTCGTTGATCGTATCACGATGAGCTTGGCTGCGACGGCAAAAATTGGCCCTCGATCCTCGCCGCCCGGTGGGTGGATAGAAATAGGTCCTATACAAGAAGTAAAAACAAAAGTTGTATAATATACACAAATGATTATTAAAATTTAAAAATAAACAAATTTTTTACCTTGAAGTGGGCGAACCAAAAGGCCTTCCTATCTGCGGGAGCATCTGAGTAGTTAATCCAAGGCCCACCATAGTTCTGCCTCAGAAATACCCCCAGCTGTCTCTGTACTGCAGAAGGCCGATATCTATACAATAATAATTTTTATGAATATATGTATATATAATCATTTGAGAAATATATTAATTAATTAACTTACTTCATAGGCCCGTCCGTCCAAATCTCCATACGCGTCTCACCCGGGGGAGCGCATGGAGGGTCGCTCTCACCTCCTGCCTGGGCAGGATCAGTCTGATCGTCGTCCTCCATATGCTCGACATCGGCTCCTCCTATTGAGCCGTCGGCAGGAGGAATGCTGGACGGGGGATCAGGGATGCTGGACGCAGGATCAGGAAGGCTAGACGACGAGGGAGGAGTCGCCAACCTGCTGGAACTGCCATGTCCCGGTAATGGACCGGGAACAGAACGGTACAATGGCGTACTCGAAGATGAGATGAGGGTACGGAATCTCCATCCCCAGCCCGAGGCTGACGGGACTGCCTAATATAAAATTCTCCGCATCGTCCAGATGGTCTAGTCATACCTGATAATAACATATGACAATAAAACAAAAAAATATTATATGATAGACATCACAGATTTTTAAAAAATCATAGTCACAGATAAAAGTGTCAATAAAGTGTTACTGAAGTGTCACAGATTTATATGATAGAAGTGTCACTAAAGTGTCAAATATGATGATAAAACAAACGTACAGATTTAATCCTCTTCTGAAAATTCATCTAGTTCGTTTAGCTCATCTACTTCTTCTTCTTCTTCTTCTTCTTCTTCTCTCTTCTTCTTCTTCTCTTCTTCTTCTTCTTTCTCTTCTTCTTCTTCTTCTTTCTTCTTCTTCTTCTCTCTATCTTCACTTTTCTGCATCTTCCTTTTCAGATAATTCTACTTCTTCTACACAATTAGATGTGTAATGAGGAACTTCCGTCGTGTCTACTTCTATAATATTTGTTACAAGAGGTAGTTCATCCCTCTTGATAAGCTATCGTCAACCTCAAAGGTATTTATAGCTTTGGTCTTGCATACTGCCCACCAGTCCGACCTTGTTGTTTCCCGTTTAGGATAACTTGTGACGTACACGAGCTGAGCCTGACTTGATAGGACAAATGGTTCATAGGCTTGATATCGGCCGATAGTTTATATCAACAAGACTGTGCTTGTCTACTTTCCAACCTTGACCTTCAATCGGATCGAACCAATCACACCTGAATACACAATCTTAGCAGGATCTATTCTATAACTATATGTCAGCTCTACGATCTCCCGTAGCACGCCATAGAAATCGTT
This sequence comes from Iris pallida, assembly GCA_029216955.1. Lineage (NCBI taxonomy): Eukaryota > Viridiplantae > Streptophyta > Magnoliopsida > Asparagales > Iridaceae > Iris > Iris pallida. The sequence continues at coordinate 40,338,889 of JANAVB010022597.1, read as the reverse complement.
GCCCGTATCAACATCTTTGTAGTTCGAAGATCTGATACACAAACAGCTATTTTTGGTGGAGTCGAGATCCACAAAGTTGTCTCTGATCGGGCAAGTTATTGACTTGAACCTAAACCCATTAACACAGTAGCTTGGCCATATTTTTACAGCATAAATTGGTCCCTTGGCTAGCGTTCTAATAGACTCATTCTCAAGTCTTGCGTATGGACGATCGACCTAAATACCATGAAGAAGCAAATAAGCTCATTCTCAATCAAGTGCATATACATAAAGGTAATTATAGAGTTTTCAAGTCTTACATATGTACTCACCATGATGGAAATAACGTCTCATTTCTTGATCTTGTTCTTCTTCTATTATGTGTGCCTACCTGACCTCACATCATCATTAAATATGCTAAAAACAACATCGTTCAATTAAGTAATGTATAATAATCAACACTATTAAAATAATGTAGACGTATTAATTACTTACCCCTCCAGTTTCTCTACTTCTCCTCGTCGCAGTTGAGTAATACATACACCTGAGCAGCCCTTAGCTCATCATCGTTCAGATATCTCTTCTTCATTTTACCCGATGTTTCCTGGAGCATTGAATACCTTCAGTATTGTATCATTACTTTCATGATCTCCGTCGTCGTTTCTGGAAGCTCTCGTTCTATTAGTTGCAACATGAGGCTTGAAAATATCGAATAAAGTTTGTAATCTCCTCGAGAACATAGGCTCACAAATAGAACCTGGACCCGTGCCTTATTTTTCACCTTTCTTTTTAGGTGATTCAAATGTCGCTCGAACGGGTAATCCATCGATATTCGACGGTCCACCAACACGTGCCTCATAGGATAGATGAATCGGCAAATGCTCCTAGAGTGAAGAATCCAGGAGGAAAACCCTCTCTAGATTGTACAGTATTACCGTAATGTCTTTCTCTTGATTTTCTAGACGATCAACGAGCAATTTCTTAGAACAAAGATCCCGAAGAATATGCTAAGCTCCGTCATGGATCCCAAACTGCCTCGGTAAGAATTCCAGAAATGCAATCGAAATTAACCTCTCCATGATACGTGACAGTCGTGGCTCTTCATACCCGTCAATTTGTTTTCCTTCGGATCGACACATCTTCTCAGATTTGACACATATCCATATGAAAATTTTAGGCCCTGGATCCACCGACAAAGTCTCACTTTATCCTCCTGTCCAGCGAGAAAATTGACTTCGGCAGGAACTGTTTTCCATTCTGCTCTATCATGCACACAGGGCGTTTGCATATTTCTCTAAGTCAAACCTGCCTTGGGATTGTCTTTCGTCTTTCCTTTTACTCCATCACAGTATAATTATGTTATCAAATACATT
>JANAVB010022597.1:40246056-40318245 GCA_029216955.1 Iris pallida | reverse complement strand
GGGCCTTGGGATCGTGGGACTATTTAACCTGTCAACCGCAAAATGAGCGGGACAGCACTTGGAATGACTTAGGTCGATCGGCATAACTTTGCCTAACTTACTCAGCCTACAACTTAAGGAGCAAGGCTGCGTCGAGCCTTGCTTCGAGGGAACGTGCCGTACACGTACTCAACTTTGGACGACCAAGTCTTAGGGTGCTTAGACTTACCCAGCAGTCATGCGACGCAACTTAACTCTTGGGCAAGCCAGGGCTATGCCAAGCCCTGGACGATGAGACCGTGCATGCTTATGAAGCATTTATTGCGGGCGACGCCTCTACTACGCTGCGATCATAACTTGCCTACTCAACCAACTTCCTTCTTCTCAAGCCACGGGACGAAGGACCGAGTGTCATTTTCAAAGCACGTCGTGCACCAATTCTAAGCCGACCGTGGGACGTTTCCATTTCTAACTCGATTCAACCGTCGGGATTATTCCCTTAGCTATGTGGATGCGTAGCTTATTATCACAAGCCTAACTTGTGCAAGTTGACAACACGATTTATTATGTGAAGGCAAAGATGAGAGAGTTCACGAAACTACCCCACCTGAGCGATGTCTTCGAGTCGCCATTGTAAGGCAAAGCCGAACGCCGTTGACGTTTCGATTCCTCCGATTGACTGAGCGGGCGGGGCACTACAATTATAGATTCGTTCACCCATACTTCATTCATTCTTCCATACATCCTTCATCCATTCATTCATGTAGCATTCATTCATTTATCCATTCATTCCTCCATTCCCATTCATCCTTCCATTCATTCATTCACCCAAACATTCATTCATTCATATCATTCATCTAAATCCCCTACATTCATGTATCACCAAATCAGCCTATACCCTATCTAACCTACTAGTTTGGCCTTAGTTTAGTGTCCCTAGATGGTGTCTTAGAGAGTGGTTATGGGTGTTAGTTAGTGTGGATAATTGGTGTTAGTGCTTGAGAGTGATTAGATAGGTTAGTGCCCTAACTAGGTTAGTATCCTAGTGGGACTAGTAGAGAGGGCTAACCTAGATACTAGGAGAGTGTGGAAGAGTGAACTAGGAAGGTTGGTAGAGAGTAGGGTGTGGTATCTCAAGATACCATAGCGTATCATAACGATACACTAAGGTAATGTTGAGATGACCAACATGACCATAAGATGGACTAGATGTCCAAGAACCCTAGATTTCTTGGTTGGTAAACCCTAGATAGGATAGTATCTAGCTACCCTAAGAAGTCCATGTTAGTATTCCAAGGTATAGATAGGTTACCGTTGTATTGGGGCAAGGTAATAGAAATTACCTTAGTAAAGGTAAGTTAAGGTAATGGGGTAATTGTAAGTTTTGAGTTAGATAGTTTAAGATGTGGCTAGAAATAGGTTCTCTTGGTTGGTAATGGTTAGGATTAGTGCCATTGACTAGTTTTGACCTCTAATGACCGTTTTGACCAAAAGTCAACTAAAGTCAACCGAAAGTCAAACTTAGCCTAATAATGACTAGAATTGAACCGAAACCAAACCAGAGTTGACCAATTGACTGAAAGTCAACAGTAGACTAGTTTAACCTATGGTTGACCTAGAGTTGACTAGAGTTGACCAGTTGACCAAAAGTCAACTGTAAGTCAAACCTTGACCCAGATTGACCTAGTTTGACTTGGATAGACTTCCTGTGATCTTGTTTGACCTTGGTTGTCCTAGTGTAACCTAGTTTGGATCAGTATGATCTAGTATGACCTAGTTTAGCTTGGTGTGACTTAGTTTGACCTAGTTTTGACTTAGACTTTCATATCATGACTAGATTAGCTTTCCTTTCATTATTAAACCCTGTTTGGACTCATAGTATATCATTTTTAGGTCTGTGATTACTCTGAGCATCTGTTCACCTTATCAGCTCAGGACCACAGGCGAGTACATTCACTGATAGTTTTTATTATCTTGATATCTGCTATATCCGATTCAATTGTAGTATCTTACTTGATTTTCAGACATGATAGTTCACGGACTAGTATATGTTGGATCATGACATGAGATGTCGTTCCTGGATTACTTGGTATATTGGTACATTTTCTATCTTGTTCTCTGTACTTGTATAGACACCGATTCCTAAGGGAACTTGCTACCCTCTTACGGAATCCCATGTCATGACGTGTCATGTCTGGATCCTTTATACTATTCAGGGATGGGGAGTTATTAGTGGTTGTGTGATCAAAATCCCTACTTGTTCTTCACACTTGTACTTGTTCTTGTGCATAGCTATACCCTCGCTCATGACGGGTAAATCCTGACCCCACTTGTTCATAGCTTTCCATGGTGGCCAGCCTTATCCTGCTCCGTTGTACACTTGTTCATAGCCGGTCAGATGGAAAGCCTGATCATGTTTCCCAAGCCGATCACATAACGCACAAATAATTTAAGGCACATTTTATATTTATTTATCATAGGAGGCTAAGTTCTGTTCGGGAGAAGGGTTACAACCCCGGTCCTTATTTGGTTTAAGGGTTGTAACTCGGCTTCTGAATAGTTCCCAAGTCATCCTATATATTATCGTCCTATTCAGTACTCACATCCTAATATATATTTCATGTTGGTTTTTGTCTTGTATTTCACATGTTCTACATGCTCTTATGTTATACCTTGATTGGAGGCTAGGTTCTGTTCGAGAGAAGGGTTACAACTCCGGTCCTTATTTGGTTTACGGGTTGTAGCTCGGCTTTCGAATGGCTCCCAAGTCATCCCATATCTTTGTCTTGTATTTTATTATACTGTCTCTTATAGAATTTGTCAATTCATATGGAACTGCTGTTAGTGTTTGTACTTGTTCATTTTTCTGACAGGATGCCGTTGATATATTACAGATGTTTCTAAGGCAGACTGCTCGACCTACTATGGGGTCGAGACAGATGGAGACTTAGGCCAAGACTGTGGCCTGTTAGTTGAGCCACTAGACTTTACACTCCCAGAGTAGTAGTTTAGTTAGGCTTGCCTGGACTGCGATCCAGCTTTTGTTTTAGACTGTAGTAGCTTATATCTATATTTTGTGACTCTGTGATGTTGTTTGTTTTTCTTCGGCTGTGTTGGATGTTGAACTCATTTCCTGGTTTTACATCTATCATATTTTTTTTCCGTGCTATCTACCTTAATTTTATTTTGTGATTGAGACTGTATTTGCTATGTCACCTCCATTCGGAGTGTATATACTGTACAGGTACCCTTATATTTTGTCTAGTTGTAGTATTTATAGACAACCTATACAGCGTTCTACAGCCGATTCTGCAGCGTAGGCTGGACGTAACCACGTACTCGTGCCCCTAATCAGGGTGCGGGTCGTGACACGATGGGTATTGGAGTCAATCTTGAAGAACCTCGCAAGTGCTCCCTCTTGAGTTGGGTAAGTTCCTAATCCATCTGCCTCTTTGAGGCCAAGCAATTGAAAGCTGAAAGTTGTAGCTGACGCTCAGTCCTTGGTATATACAGTCGAATATCCTTCACATCAAAGTACCAGTCGTCCTTTATATTCAAAATCTTAGCCTCGTGGAAGCCAACCTGTCCCCAAAAATAAACCAAGGCTTCAGATAAAAGGCGTTGGTACTACCGGCCACAGGGATCTTACCCCTCTCCATCATGTGCTAGAGAAAGGCTAAAGGTTGTGCCTTGATCAGATCCACCCTTTTTGGTGGCTGGTCCTTCATGATAGCAGCCTTGGCAGGGTTGACAACCTTCTTGTTAAAATCCAGGTCCATCTGGAAAAGGGAGTAATCAAACAAGACCTCGTGCAATGTAGGCAAAACCATGGACACTGCACGAAGAAGCAAACCAAAAGTTAGAATTATGAAACAAACTTTTGTAAATCATGCGCCATTCCTTAGTGGCGCATGACAAAACCCCTATCTCAGTATGAGGTTAAAGCTTTCTAATTAAAAGCAAATCATATGCCTATGACAGCATGCATATGATGGCTATAGACCAAGTACGCAAAGCTATGCTTCAGTGCATCTTTTAGACCGAAGCCCATGCGCATCAATAGAGTAGAGCTTTAGCGCATCTTCTAAACCAAAGTTCATGCACATCAAAAGAGTGGAGCTTCAGCGCATCATTCAGACAAAGTCCATACTCGTCAGCAGTACAAAACTTCACCGCATCTTCTAAACATAGCTCTCCAGCTATGTCCATGCGCTTCAAGCAAAAGATTTAGTCGACGCATATTCCAAATGGTCACCCATCCATGTGCCTAAATCGTGCACAAGTATCTCTGTGTCGAAAGTGGAACTCCGTGACAGCCACCCACCTCAAACATCCCTACGGACGTTGGGTGCGTCGTATCGACGACCACCGACTCCTCGACGCTGGCTTCAACAGCCTTCTTCTTGCCTTTGCTCGAACCAGCAGCAGCAGCCGCCTTAGGAGCTTTTGGAGCCATGACAAGGCGTTAAGGTTTGAAAAAGAAGACGAAGTTGGAGAAGAAGAAGAAAACGAAGAGTTTCTTGAAATTAGAGAGCGAGTAAAGCTTTCTTTCTCCAACACACGCTTATTTATAGGCTCAGAAAGGCGCGTGGCCCGATAGAAGTTGAAGCGAACCGCCATAACTTTGAATCCCACCAAACATTAATAGCTCTTATCCCAAAGGTGGTGACGCTGGCTGGGGGATGGCCGACGTTGGTGAATGACTGATTCTTTTTTCTTTTTCTTGGGTGGTTGATGTGGGGGGGCGAGGTCGGGGCCCTGATGTTGGAGTGTGCTAGAAGGAGGTGTTGCTGGTTGTGGCAGGCAGCGGTGGTTATGCCATCGCGGTGCTGGCCATTTGAACGGAATGGGGAGGCTGGCTGGGTCGAGGCAGCATTAGTGGTGATGGCGTGGGGTGAGTAGAGTGATGGAGGCCAGTATGGTGGTGGCGGATGGCCGGCAGTTGGGAGCCAGTGGCTTGGGATCGATTGGGAGGAGACAAGGGAGATGGGGAGATTGGAACTATAAGGTGGCTGGTGGCTGCTAAGTGTAGAAATTTTAGGGTTTAGGGTTAGAAATTATATGTGACATTGGGGAGTCCCTAATATATATAAGGGAGTGGGAAACCCTAATGGGAAAAATATAATTGTAATAGAATTAGAAAAATTAGTGGAACACTAACTACTAACCATAATTGCTAACCACTAACATTATGTTACTAATGCTAGCTAATAATTTACTTACAAATCACTGTAAACCACAGAATTCAAAATAAATATAAAGGTATATCTATTCTCAAATAAGGTTTAGACAAAATTTCTCTTTTCATAAGGCAATAATCGTAACTCATAAGATTTTAGGAAAAATGTCGAAAATTACTTAGCATAAATTCACATAATATATTTTCGTAAAACCAACGTCCCAAAATTATGAACTTAGTACTTATAGTACATTACGATTTTGAAAATATATATTTTATAATGAAATTCGATTTCAAAGATATTAGAAGGATTTTTAAAAAAATAAATAAATAAATTATTTGTAGAAATCCAAAAATTCGGTTTGACGAAGTTTACATACGGCGTAGTACAAACCGAGCTCCTTGTGAACGTACATACGTCGGTTTGACGAAGGTTACATAATAATCATTCGGTTTGACGAAGGTTACATACGACGTAGTACAAATCGAGTGTCCTTTGTGTTGTATTTTGTGTCCTAATGGGAAACCCCAAATTTTGGACACACCATGTGGTTAATATTTGTGTGAATGATTATTCTTATTTTTAATTTCAGATTTTAGAATTTCTAGAATGTTGGTATCTTAATGTATCATAATATATATATATATATATATATATATATATATATATATATATATATATATTTTTTTTTTTTTTTTCAATATATATATATATATATATATTTATGTGTCTCTCTAATATATATATTGGTGTGTGTGTGAGTCTAATTTATATTTATGGAGTGAGTGTGTCATGTATATATATATATATATATATATATATATATATATATATATATATATATATATATATATATATATGGTGTGTCAATATATATAATTGTGTTTGTGTGTCTATATCTATGTCTATGTATATAGATATATATTTTCATGTGTGTGTGTGTGTCTCTCTCTCTCTATATATATATATGTGTGTGTGTGTGTGGATGAGTGTATATATATATATAAAATATATATATATATATATATATATATATATATATATATATATATATATATATATGTGTGTGTGTGTGTGTGTGTGTGTGGTTATACATATGTAAATATATATGTATGCGTGTGTGTGTGGTTATACATATGTATATATATATATGTATGTGTGTGTGTGTGGAGTTTAGAGAGAGTGAGATAGATGGATAGATAGGGAAGAGTTGAGAGTGATAGAGGGGTTTAGAGAGTGAGATTGAGGGAGTTGAGAGTGATATAGAGAGTGATAGAGAGAGAGAGAGGAGGGGGAGCTGCTGTAGTAGGCAGCAGCATTCACAGCAATAGCAGCCGCAGTCCCCAATGGGGACTGCTCAGAAAATCAGCAGCAGTAGCAGGGAAGTCCCTCCCCCACAAGTTTACATCCAAATCAGTCCCCCATTGATGTATTGACAGCCCCTCCATTACATCAAATCATTCATATCCACCCCCATACATTTCAGTCCACTTTAGTTACATACAAATCCATTTCTTTCATTCATCCATCCCGTTTCCCATTCATTCATTGCATTCAGTCCCAACATTATTCCATCCATCCATTCACTTCATTCACTCATTCATTCACTCCACATTCAATTCATCCATGCATTATACATTCGTTCACCCATACATTCATTCTTCCATACATCCTTCATCCATTCATTCATGTAGCATTCATTCATTTATCCATTCATTCCTCCATTCCCATTCATCCTTCCATTCATTCATTCACCCAAACATTCATTCATTCATATCATTCATCTAAATCCCCTACATTCATGTATCACCAAATCAGCCTATATCATATCTAACCTACTAGTTTAGCCTTAGTTTAGTGTCCCTAGATGGTGTCTTAGAGAGTAGTTATGGGTGTTAGTTAGTCTGGGTAATTGGTGTTAGTGCTTGAGAGTGATTAGATAGGTTAGTGCCCTAACTAAGTTAGTATCCTAGTGGACTAGTAGAGAGGGCTAACCTAGACACTAGGAGAGTATGGAAGAGTGAACTAGGAAGGTTGGTAGAGAGTAGGGTGTGGTATCTCAAGATACCATAGCGTATCATGACGATACACTAAGGTAATGTTGAGATGACCAACATGACCATAAGATGGACTAGATGTCCAAGAACACTAGATTTCTTGGTTGGTAAACCCTAGATAGGATAATATCTAGCTACCCTAAGAAGCCCAGGTTAGTATTCCAAGGTATAGATGGGTTACCGTTGTATTGGGGCAAGGTAATAGAAATTACCTTGGTAAAGGTAAGTTAAGGTAATGGGGTAATTGTAAGTTTTGAGTTAGATTGTTTAAGATGTAGCTAGAAATAGGTTCTCTTGGTAGGTAATGCTTAGGATTAGTGCCCTTAGACTAGTTTTGACCTCGGTTGACCATTTTGACCAAAAGTCAACGAAAGTCAACCGAAAGTCAAACTTAGCCTAATAATGACTAGAATTGAACCGAAACCAAACCAGAGTTGACCAATTGACTGAAAGTCAACAGTTAGTCAACAGTATACTAGTTTGACCTAGGGTTGACCTAGAGTTGACTAGAATTGACCAGTTGACTAAAAGTCAACTGTAAGTCAACCCTTGATCCAGATTGACCAAGTTTGACTTGGATAGACTTTTTGTGATCTTATTTGACCTTGGTTGTCCAAAGTGACCTAGTTTGGCTCAGTATGACCTAGTATGACCTAATTTAGCATGGTGTGACTTAGTTTGACCGAATTTTGACTTGGACTTGCATATCATGACTAGATTAGCTTTCCTTTCATTATTAAACCCTGTTTGGACTCATAATATCTCATCTTTAGGTCTGTGATTACTCTAAGCATCTGTTCACCTTATCAGCTCAGGACCATAGGCGAGTACATTCATTGATAGTTTTTATTGTCTTGATATCTGCTACATCCGATTCAGTTGTAGTATCTTACTTGATTTTCAAACACGATAGTTTATGGACTAGTATATGTTGGATCATGACATGAGATATCGTTCCTGGATTACTTGGTATATTGGTACATTTCCTATCTTGTTCCCTGTACTTGTATAGACATCGATTCCTAAGGGAACTTGCTACCCTCTTACGGAATCCCGTGTCATGACGTGTCATGTCTGGATCCTTTATACTACTCGGGGATGGGAAGTTATTAGTGGTTGTGTGATCAAAATCCCTACTTGTTCTTCACACTTGTACTTGTTCTTGTGCATAGCTATACCCTCGCTCACGACGGGTAAAGCCTGACCCCACTTGTTTATAGCTTTCCATGGTGGCCGGCCTTATCCTGCTCCGTTGTACACTTGTTCATAGCCGATCAAATGGAAAGCCTGATCATGTTTCTCAAGCCGATCATATAACGCACAAATAATTCAAGGCACATTTTATATTTATTTATCATAGGAGGCTAAGTTTTGTTCAGGAGAAGGGTTACAATCCCGATTCTTGTTTGGTTTAAAGGTTGTAACTCGGCTTCTGAATAGTTTCCAAGTCATCCTATATATTGTCGTCCTATTCAGTACTCAAATCCTGATATATATTTCATGTTGGTCTTTGTCTTGTATTTCACATGTTCTACATGCTCTTATGCTATACCTTGATTGGAGGCTAGGTTCTGTTCGGGAGAAGGGTTACACCTCGGTCCTTGTTTGGTTTACGGGTTGTAGCTCGGCTTTCGAATGGCTCCCAAGTCATCCCATATCTTTGTCTTGTATTTTATTATATTGTCTCTTATAGAATTTGTCAATTCATATGGAACTGCTGTTAGTGTTTGTACTTGTTCATTTTTTTGACAGGATGCCGTTGATATATTACAGATGTTTCTAAGACAGACTGCTCGACCTACTATGGGGTCGAGACAGATGGAGACTTAGGCCAAGACTGTGGCCTGTTAGTTGAGCCACTAGACTTTATACTCCCAGAGTAGTAGTTTAGTTAGGCTTGCCTGGACTGCGATCCAGCTTTTGTTTTAGACTGTAGTAGCTTATATCTATATTTTGTGACTCTGTGATGTTGTTTGTTTCTCTTCGGTTGTGTTGGATGTTGAACTCATTTCCTGGTTTCACATCTATCATATTTTCTTTCCGTGCTATATACCTTAGTTTTATTTTGTGATTAAGACTGTATTTGCTATGTCACCTCCATTCGGAGTGTATATACTGTACAGGTACCCTTATATTTTGTCTAGTTGTAGTATTTATAGACGACCTATATAGCGTTCTACAGCCGATTCTACGGCGTAGGCTGGACGTAACCACGTACTTGTGCCCCTAATCAGGGTACGGGTCGTGACACGATGGATACTAGAGTCAATCTTGAAGAACCCCGCAAGTGCTCCCTCTTGAGTTGGATAAGTTCCTAATCCATCAGCCTCTTTGAGGCCAAGCAATTGAAAGCTAAAAGTTGCAGCTGATGCTCAGTACTTGGTATATACAGTCGAATATCCTTCGCATCAAAGTACCAGTCGTCCTTTATATTCAAAATCTTAGCTTCGTAAGAAGCCGACCTATCCCCAAAAAGAAACCGATGCTTCAGATAAAAGGCGTTGGTACTGCCGGCCACAGGGATCTTACCCCTCTCCATCATGTGCTGGAGAAAGGCTAAAGGCTGTGCCTTGATCTGATCCACCCTTTTTGGTGGCTGGTCCTTCATGATAGCAGCCTTGGCAGGGTTGACAACCTTTTTGTTAAAATCCAGATCCATCTGGAAAAGGGAGTAATCAAACAAGACCTCGTGCAACGTAGGCAAAACCATGGACACTGCACGAGAAGCAAACCAAAAGTTAGAATTGTGAAACAAACTTTTGCAAATCATGCGCCATTCCTTAGTGGCGCATGACAAAACCCCTATCTCAGTATGAGGTTAAAGCTTTCTAATTAAAAGCAAATCATATGCCTGATGACAGCATGCGTATGATGGCTATAGACCAAGTACGCAAAGCTATGCTTCAGTGCATCTTTTAGACCGAAGCCCATGCGCATCAACAGAGTAGAGCTTTAGCGCATCTTTTAAACCAAAGCTCATGCACATCAACAGAGTAGAGCTTCAGCGCATCTTTTAGACAAAGTCCATACTCATCAGCAGTACAAAACTTCACCGCATCTTCTAAACATATCTCTCCAGCTATGTCCATGCGCTTCAAGCAAAAAATTTGGTCGACGCATATTCCAGATGGTCACCCATCCACGTGCCTAAATCGTGCACAAGTATCTCTGTGTCGAAAGTGGAACTCCGTGATAGCCACCCACCTCAAACATCCCTACGGACGTTGGGTGCGTCGTATCGACGACCACCGACTCCTCGACGATGGCTTCAACAGCCTTTTTCTTGCCTTTACTCGAACCAGCAATAGCAGCAGCCGCCTTAGGAGCTTTTGGAGCCATGACAAGGCGTTAAGGTTTGAAAAAGAAGACAAAGTCAAAGAAGAAGAAGAAAACGAAGAGTTTCTTGAAATTAGAGAGCGAGTAAAGTTTTCTTTCTCCAACACACGCTTATTTATAGGCTCAGAAAGGCGCGTGGCCCGATAGAAGTTGAAGCGAACCGCCATAACTTTGAATCACACCAAACATTAATAGCTCTCATCCCAAAGTTGATTTGATAGCCTGTCAAAGACAACCAAGCACCATACATCGAAACAACTCATACGTTTTGAAGACCCATGTGCTTAATAGCACATGTGTTGAAAAAAGACTCCGCTGTCCAAGCTTCTTGTTCAAAGAATTTCAAAACTTGTTCAAGTTTTAAAAACTTTGGAGGGGTCTTATAGAAGAATGGAATTCATGTGCCCCAAACAAAAAATTGTAAACAAGCGTATCCCTATGTGCTGCAAACATCATACGCCAGAAATGTCTCACAACCAAGCTGACGTATCTCAAAATAGCAGAAGTATGCGCCATACAATGTTCAAAGACAAAAGTGCATAAAAGATGCTTTCATCGATATTCATGATTACAATTCAGTAGAAATATATTTATACATGGATTTTTATTGATATTTATGATTTCATGGAGATTCTGTTATAAAATGGAGCCTACTCTATTGTTCAAGATAGGCTCTTCTGCCATATGGATCAGTCACTGGCAGCAGGCGCATGACCCTCTTCGGCCATATGAATTAGTCGTTGGCAACATAGGCACAGCTCCCTTCTCGGCCATATAGATGAGTCGCTGGCAGCATGCGCATTACTTTCCTCGACCATGTGATAAGCCGTTGGTAGCATATGCAACTCATCTGCCATGTGAATGAGGCGCTGGCTGAACAGGGTTTGGATTGGCAATCAATCCAAATCCTATAATCAACATCTTGGCACTCGACGTCATCTCAGGGTAGAAGACAACCAGTATGCTACATGAATAGGGACTGCTCCGCTCATAGTCAGCCAGGTGCATGTAAGTTTTCTAACAAATTCCTACGTCTAGATGGTTGCTTCTTTGAACGAAGAGATCTACAATTTACTACTGCCCGATTCGCCAAGGCGGAGGCTTACGGCCATCGAAAACTAATACAGTTTCGAATAGGAAGTCGGGTGCAAATAAGAATGAACAAAATACTTCTCTCTTAAAACCCCCTATTTATAGGCCAAAGTACGATCAGATTCATGTGCCAAGTGGTAGTCAGTCAAAAACTCTAAAACTAATGTGATAAATCTAACATTAATGACAATGAACCTGCCACCTCGATTTTGACTAAGTCTAGTCAAAAGCATCATTTCGACCCCGTGCCACATGCAGCGACAACGCTTCAAGAAGTTAACCAAAGCCAATGCGCCTCCTCGACAAAGTGTGCCAAGTCAAAATGATGCACCAAAAACTCAATACGCTAGTTGTTCCTCAAAACTATCTCATCAGTATTTAATACAATATGCTAGATGTCAGATGTCACTCGGTCATGATGCAGCATGCGCCTCAAAAAACATACAGTCGACGGCTACACAGCAAACGAAGTACTATCCTACGTACGCCTACGTCAGCACATATGTCAGCATCATTATTACACCTTTGTTAGTTACAATTGTGCCACGCCATGTGGCTTGACTTGACTACTCCTCGCATGCGCCTCTAAATGTCATGTGCCCAGACTTACCATGCACCCCAAAGGCTATGTGCTAAGTTCTCTCACATGCTTAACCCAGACAGCGCATCAAATCTATTCTGTTTCAACATATCGAGATCTTCAAGCAATTTATATGCGTCACATGTCACTGACACAGTCATGCCTATGAATGGGTGCCAATCATCTAAGATCTCAATAACAACTAGATCCTAACAACTGTCACGTGTCAGATCATCCGCAGCCCAACATATTCAGTTCGAACCTCATGTGCACAGCGCTCTTGCCCGCCAAAAATCCATGCACACATCGCATATATGCGCATGGGTGTTCATTCCACTCGCCTATAATAGAAGGAGCCTTTCTTCATTTCAGGCATGACATCTCCAGCCTGGATTATCCATAGAGAGACATCCAGAGAGTTAGAGCAATTTTTCTCGTCATTAGATCGTCAATAGAGTAAAGGAACTATTATAGTATTCGATCTCCATCATCACACTTTTCCAGAATCATTTATACTTAGATTTTCTGTTTAAGACTTCTCTTGTACTTTTCTTGTTCGATTAATACAAAAAGTTCTTTCAACTTTTGTCCATGGCAAATGAGGTATAATTCGTGAACCCTATTTTCCACCATTAAAGGGTTAGATCTCGCCTTAAACCTATAATCTTTTATCAATCAATACACACACTAATTCATGGTCCTAGAATCTCCAGTTCCATCAATGAGTTCCTTATAGGCAAACTCCACTTAAGAGCTAATACGGTTGCCAAAGTACAAGAAGGCTTTGAAGAACTGCTGGGGTTCAGAGTGAGCAGACAGAAGATGCTACTCGCCGTTAATACAAAGTAAGGCTGGTAATTAAAGGCCGCAGTCACCTAAAGGGCATAAATTTTGCTGAAATCTTCTCGTCGGTGGTCAAATTTTCATTTATCAGGGTGATACTAGCTTTAGCAGCCAATCTTAATTTTGAGGTTGACTAGATGGACGTGAATATGGCATTCCTCCATGGTAATTTAGAAGAAGAATTATACATAGAGCAGACCAAGGGATTCTATGAAAAGGACAAGTCATATTTGGTTTGTCGGTTGAAGAACAGTCTATATGGTTTGAAGTAGGCTCCGTGATAGTGGTACAAAAAAGTTCGAGTCATTTATGGAGGAGCATGGCAATGTATGTATGACGTCGAAACATTATGCATTTTTGAAGCACTTTTTTTAGAATGATTTTATTATATTATTGCTCTATGTTGATGATATGCTATTGGTGGATCGAAATGCTACCAAGATAACAGAGTTGAAGTAAAAATTGGACGTAACCTTCTCTATGAATGATTTGGGCACGACAAATACTATTCATGGGATGAAGATCAGCCTATAGAGGGTCCAAGTTGTTGTAGTTGTCCCAGAAGAAGTTTATTCACTGAGTACTTCAGTAATTAGGGATGAAATGGTCGAAGAATGTGAGCACCCTACTTGCACTCACTTTAAGCTCATTGGAGAAATATCAAAGCAAGTGAGCACCCCATTTGTATCTCACTTTTCGTCCATCAACCGAGGACAAAAGAAAGATACAGAAAATTTTCCATATGCTTCAGCTGGAGGGAGTCTCATGTATACTATAGTATGTATTGGCTAGATATTGCTCACGCAGATGGTATGGTTAGCAGGTATCTCTCCAATCCGGAGAGAATATATTAGAGTGCAGTCAACTGGATTCTTTGTTCTCTTTAGGGTATTGCTGATTGGAAGTTTTAATTCTGGAGTCACAAGCCAAAGCTTGTTGGATATATCGACACTGATATTGTCACGCCCCAGAACCAGAATACTGGAGAGCGGGGGCAGACATAGCCAGCTACGTATATTGAAATGGAATCCATCTCACCATACGGTCACGGCTGTCTAGATATGTGAGGGTTTATCTACAAGCCATCAGTCTCTTAAGGTCATATATTATCCTATTGTCTCAATCTCAACCAACTAATAATAATCACAAGATATAAGATCACCAAATATACAATTGTAAGACGTCCCAAACATTACATATCCAGATGATCATGAAGCTAGTCGTACAAAATGTAAGGACTAGCAAGAGTCAAGTCATACATGATCAACCTCGAGTTGCCAATCATGATTACAGTCCATAGGCAGACAGTAAATAAAGTTGCAAACGAGCTAACACTTGCTCGGTGGCTAAACGCCTTAAAAGAATATTTTTACAAGGGAGTGGGAGAGCAAAATAAAACCCACTCGTTGTCCTGGTTACGCCTGGCGGTCACCATCGGACTGGAAGACAGGTAGATCCTTTACTGCTGCTCCGGTATCTGGCCATACAAAACCAGCTGGGTCAGACCCCAGAAAGAGTAAGTGCCACAAAGGAGGCCACAAAATAAGAACTAAAGCCAGCAAATTAGCACAATAATATAATTACATAATAAGAGACAGTAATTTAAGAAAAGCATGATAGGTGAATATAAAAGACAATCTTGTACAGAATCGATAAAAGACAGAGCATGTAGAAAAGCATGACAAGATGATATACGATGAGATAACCATGGGACTATTCAGATAACCAGGTTATAACCCGTAAACCAAACAAGGACCGGGGTTGTAACCCTTCGTCTGAACGGAACTTGGTTTCTCCCACCATTTATCGGCAAGGTAAAATACAAGAAATCAGGACCTGCAATTAATCATGATTAAGGTAAAGCACGAGAAGTCATGTCATGTCATAACCTTGTACAAGATCAGGACAGGACAAGCGGGACTAGACTCCATCCAATCAATCACGGCCAAGCAATAAATACGGCTTGCTACTTTAACTAACTACGGTTACCACAGGCCTAGTTACTAGCAAGATGCAATGAGAATTCCAAGTCCGGTTACCTGTTTGTTACTACCTGAGTGATCCCAGCAAGAAAAGAAAAAGATAGCAGGGTATAGCAGACACACTGTAGTAAGATACATGTGTCCTAAGGTACCACACTCGACGGCGTGCTGGAAGTGCGCTCATCTCGACGGATAGCAACAAATCCCAAGTATATATATATATATAAGGCCGGGACCAAAGGGGCAACGGGTAACTGGGAAATTCTTTATTAACTATTTGATCAATCTAGTCATTAATCCTAGCCATATTCAGTATGAATCCCTGACCATGGAAAACCAGGGATTCATGTCCTAGACATGATGCAAGACAAGATAGGTTCATTTGTACAAACACATTCACCCACGGTGTCCAGGCCATTTATTCTTGTCAAGTCGTATTAGCCGTCGCAACAGCATTTAGTTATCAAGTCATGCTACAAGTCAGGAGTGCGCCGCCATGGGCCACTATCAAGTTATCAAGTCACAAGGATTAATTACAAGTTACAAGTTAGGTGTGCACCCACTGGGTCACTAGCAAGGAGATCAGAGAATACCAGGATCATAATTCACAGAAAATTCCGAAAACCGTACTAGTCATAAACAATTACTTAAAAAATCGTGTTAGGCCGTGTCGGATCAAGATAATCGTGCTGTGTTGAACAGATCTCAAAAAACCCAATCCACAAAAGAGAAACCAAGTCGAGAAATAAAACCAATACTCCAAGAGCCAATGGGTTAAGCAAGGGGTCAGGGGGTTGGGCATACGTGCAAGAGCACGCACGCAGGGGGAGCATACACGCAAAAGCACGCACGTAGGGGAGCAGCATACGCACAAAAGCACGCATGCAGGAGAGCAGCGTACGCACAAAAGCACGCACGCAGGAGAGCAGCGTACGCACAAAAGCACGCACGCAGGGGGAAGCGTACACGCAAAAGCACGCACTCAGGGGAGCGGCGTACGCACAAAAGCACGCACGCAGGAGAGCTGCGTACGCACAAAAGCACGCACGCAGGAGAGCAGCGTACGCACAAAAGCACGCACGCAGGGGGAAGCGTACACGCAAAAGCACGCACGTAGGGGAGCGGCGTACGCACAAAAGCACGCACGCAGGAGAGCTACGTATGCACAAAAGCACGCACGCAGGGGGAAGCGTACGCTCAGGGCATGCGTACGCTCAAGTCTGCATACCAGGGCATACTCAAGTCTGCGTACCAAGGCACGCTCAAGTCTGCGTACGCAAGAGACACGCTTCCAACAGGAAGCGTACTCAAGTCTGCATATGCTACGCTAAAGAGCACGTGCAGCTCAGTGACGTAAGCTAAGAAGCTCTGCACACTGCTAACTGTCTTCTCCAAACCAGCAAGAACTCCATGGTTGAACCCAAAGCTTCAAAACATCACAACTTGGTCATCCGAACTCCAAATCCGGATTTCCAAAGTTCTAACTTGGGTGAAATTGAATTCTCTTCCACATAGAAACATCAAAACCCATAAAAATCCAACTTAAATGGATCAAAACCATGTAAATCCAAAAATAGAGAAAACTTAGATCTAGAACAAAGGAGACTCCAAATCACAAAATGCTAAGTTCTAATGTTGATCACCATGTCCTAATCTAGCAAATGGACAAATAAAATAGGGTTCTCATGTGGTGGCAAGGTGCACTTGCCTATGGGTGTGGAGAGTTGTGTGGAGGAAGAAGAAGAAGAAGAAGAAATTTATGGAGGAAGTAATGAAGAGAGAGAGTGTTAGGGGGGATTATAAAGAGGACGGGTTGTGTTGTGTTGAGGGTAGAGTATAGGCTAAGGTGTTCCAATACACATTAAACCAAACCAAACCAACTCAAACCAATTAAAACCGAGCCATGTCAAAACCCAAAATACGAGAAATACCGAAATTCCTCAAGTTGAGAAAAATAAAAATATATGTCAAAATCCAGATACGAGTATAAATACGAAATACGGAAAATACGGAAAATGAGGGTGACAACTCTACCCACCTTAAAAGAATTCCGTCCTCAGAATTTAATCAAGGAGCTAGAGATTGCCACGACAAGCTACACTAAGCACAGGCAAGCTACACTAAGCAGTTCAATCATACAATCATATAATACAAGCAAGGAAGGGAAAACGTAAGGCATAAGAAAGACATTATACCTTACGAGTCAAACAAGTCGGGATATCGTGATCGGATGTCATCCTCACACTCCCACGTTTGACTCTCCCAAGGAGAGATGAACTCAAGCCACGCGAACTAAACTGATAGTCTTGCGCTTGAGGTCTCTCTCCTTGGTCAAACAGGGACACGGGCCTTTCCTCATACGAAAAGGTTGGTACCAATAACCGTTTTCGAACGATCTAGGACATGGCTCGGGTCCGGAATATACCGTTGTAATTAGGATACATGAAACATGGCATGTGTCCCGCATAACGACGGAGAAAAGTAAGACAATAGGACACAGATACCTCTCTGTCGATTCTGGATCTGGGCCTGGGCCAGGGCGAACTGCTGAGGCCTCTGTTGCTGGAAGGCCTGGGCTTGAGACGGCAATGGACCCAGAAACGGGAGCTGCTGTGGTTGGTGAACTGGAGCTAGTTCTGGTGCTGGTGCTGGTCCCATAACCGAGGGACTAGTTACTGTCGACGATGATCTGTTTCTGAACGGACAAGATCCTATCATGTGGCCTGGCGAACCACAAACTAAGCACAATCCCTATGCTCTACGGCACTCAGTAACAACATGCCCGAGCTTCCCGCAATGAGAACAACCCATTGCGAAAGGTCGCTTCTGCTTCTGCTACTGGGGATAGGTCGGGACAGAATGCTGTAAGGAGGTAACCGAATCTATCCTCGTAGCTCCAATGGTCAAGGCCCTAGCTGCTGGGGCCGGTGCTGAGGATTGGTTCATCTGGTCGTGAGACCGCTTTCGATCTCCGGTCCGGTCCGCTATCCTTCGGGAAGTGTACTCATGCCTCCTCGCTGCTCGCAAGACAGCATCAAAAGTTTTGTGTTCGAACTGCTCTACTGCCAATATGATCTCCAAGTGGAGCCCCTGCTGAAATCGCTGTGCTCTGTCTAGCTCAGTTGCCACCAAGGTGGGAGCAAACCGACTCAACCTTGAAAACTCGGCCGCATATCCGTCGACCGTCCTGCTCATCTGCCTGAGATTACTAAACCTGGTCTGCAGGTCATACCTAGCCACTGCGTCGAAGTACTTGGTCTGGAACATATCACTGAATACCGCCCACATGACAGGCGTACCCAAACTCGCTGCTTGCATAATCCACCAGCTGCGGGCTAGATCTAGTAACTGCAGGCGCACCACCGCCACCTTCTCTGCTTCAGGGGTCCTGGGTGCCTCCAAGATAACTTTAATGTCCTGTAGCCAGGCATCTGCAGCAATAGCATCCTCGCTGCCGTCGAAGAAGGGAGGGTTCAGGCGCTTGAAATTGTTGACCGCACTATTCCCTCGAGGACCACTTTCGCTCATAGCTTCTTGTACTGCTTGCTGCAAGGCATCACCTCGACGGTCCTGAGATGCAAGCAACTCACGGATGAGCCCTATCAAGACCCCATCCTCTGACCCTGCTGGCTGAACTGGCTGGACTGGGGGCACTGGTTCTCCAGAAGGCATGGCTCGAGAGGCGGCTGTTGAGGACTGATCTTGATCTTCTTGCTGTTGCTGGGCTACCGGCCGAACTTCTTCTGGCTGATCAACAGGAGCGATGCCGCTGAAGTAATGACATCAGAAATATTAAGGAAGGACCAGGATAGAACAATGATGCAAGCATGTTATCAAGTCAGGGATTCAAGGAGATAAGAAGATACGAGTGGAGATCAAAGGCGAGTACAGATTGAGACATCTATCTGGTAAACCCTCACATTTCTTGATTGACAAGACCTGCATGGGCCACCACTTAAACCATGTCACGCTCCAAAACCAGAATACTGGAGAGCGGGGGCAGACATAGCCAGCTACGTATAATGAAATGGAATCCATCTTACCATACGGTCACGACTGTCTAGATATGTGAGGGTTTATCTACAAGCCATCAGTCTCTTAAGATCATATATTATCCTATTGTCTCAATCTCAACCAACTAATAATAATCACAAGATATCAGATCACCAAATATACAATTGTAAGGCGTCCCAAACATTACATATCCAGATGATCATGAAGCTAGTCGTACAAAATATAAGGACTAGCAAGAGTCAAGTCATACATGATCAACCTCGAGTTACCAATTATGATTACAGCCCGTAGACAGACAGTAAATAAAGTTACAAACGAGCTAACACTTGCTCGGCGGCTAAACGCCTCAAAAGAATATTTTTACAAGGGAGTGGGAGAGCAAAATAAAACCCACTCGTTGCCCTGGTTACGCCTGGCGGTCACCATCGGGCTGGAAGACAGGTAGATCCTTTGCTGCTGCTCCGGTATCTGGCCATACAAAACCAGCTGGGTCAGACCCCAGAAAGAGCAAGTGCCACAAAGGAGGCCACAAAATAAGAACTAAAGCCAGCAAATTAGCACAATAATATAATTACATAATAAGAGACAGTAATTTAAGAAAAGCATGATAGGTGAATATAAAAGACAATCTTGTACAGAATCGATAAAAGACAGAGCATGTAGAAAAGCATGACAGGATGATATACGATGAGATAACCATGGGACTATTCAGATAACCAGGTTACAACCCGTAAACCAAACAAGGACCGGGGTTGTAACCCTTCGTCTGAACGGAACTTGGTTTCTCCCACCATTTATCGGTAAGGTAAAATACAAGAAATCAGGACCTGCAATTAATCATGATTAAGGTAAAGCACGAGCAGTCATGTCATGTCATAACCTTGTATAGGATCAGGACAGGACAAGCGGAACTAGACTCCATCCAATCAATCACGGCCAAGCAATAAATACGGCTTGCTACTTTAACTAACTACGGTTACCACAGGCCTAGTTACTAGCAAGATACAATAAGAATTCCAAGTCCGGTTACCTGTTTGTTACTACCTGAGTGATCCCAGCAAGAAAAGGAAAAGATAGCAGGGTATAGCAGACACACTGTAGTAAGATACATGTGTCCTAAGGTACCACACTCGACGACGGACTGGAAGTGCGCTCATCTCGACGGATAGCAACAAATCCCAAATATATATATATATATATAAGGCCGGGACCAAAGGGGCAACGGGTAACTGGGAAATTCTTCGTGAACTATTTGATCAATCTAGTCATTAATCCTAGCCATATTCAGTATGAATCCCTGACCGTGGAAAACCAGGGATTCATGTCCTAGACATGATGCAAGACAAGACAGGTTCATTTGTACAAACACATTCATCCACGGTGTCCAGGCCATTTATTCTTGTCAAGTCGTGTTAGCCGTCGCAACAGTATTTAGTTATCAAGTCATGCTACAAGTCAGGAGTGTGCCGCCACGGGCCACTATCAAGTTATCAAGTCACAAGAATTAATTACAAGTTACAAGTTAGATGTGCACCCACCGGGTCACTAGCAAGGAGATCAGAGAATACCAGGATCATAATTCACAAAAAATCCTGAAAACCGTACTATTCATAAACAATTACTTGAAAAATTGTGTTAGGTCGTGTCGGATCAAGATAGTCGTGCTGTGTTGAATAGATCTCAAAAAACCCAATCCACAAAAGAGAAACCAAGTCGAGAAATAAAACTAATACTCCAAGAGCCAATGGGTTAAGCAAGAGGTCAGGGGGTTGGGCATACGTGCAAGAGCACGCACGTAGGGGGAGCATACACGCAAAAGCACGCACGCAGGGGAGCAGCGTACGCACAAAAGCACGCACGCAGGAGTGCAGCGTACGCACAAAAGCACGCACGCAGGGGGAAGCGTACGCACAAAAGCACGCACGCAGGGGGAAGCGTACACGCAAAAGCACGCACGCAGGGGAGTGGCGTACGCACAAAAGCATGCACGCAGGAGAGCTGCGTACGCACAAAAGCATGCACGCAGGAGAGCAGCGTACGCACAAAAGCACGTACGCAGGAGAGCAGCGTACGCACAAAAGCACGCACGCAGGGGAAGCGTACACGCAAAAGCACGCACGCAGGGGAGCGGCGTACGCACAAAAGCACGCATGCAGGAGAGCTGCGTACGCACAAAAGCACGCACGCAGGGGGAAGCATACGCTCAGGGCATGCGTACGCTCAAGTCTGCGTACCAGGGCACACTCAAGTCTGCGTACCAAGGCACGCTCAAGTCTACGTACGCAAGAGACACGCTTCCAACAGGAAGCGTACTCAAGTCTGCGTACGCTACGCTAAAGAGCGCGCGCAGCTCAGTAGCGTAAGCTAAGAAGCTATGCACACTGCTCACTGTCTTCTCCAAACCAGCAAGAACTCCATGGTTGAACCCAAAGCTTCAAAACATCACAACTTGGTCATCCGAACTCCAAATCCGAATTTCCAAAGTTCTAACTTGGGTGAAATTGAATTCTCTTCCACATAGAAACATCAAAACCCATAAAAATCCAACTTAAATGGATCAAAACCATGTAAATCCAAAAATAGAGAAAACTTAGATCTAGAACAAAGGAGACTCCAAATCACAAAATGCCAAGTTCTAATGTTGATCACAATATCCTAATCTAGCAAATGGACAAATAAAATAGGGTTCTCATGTGGTGGCAAGGTGCACTTGCCTATGGGTGTGGAGAGTTGTGTGGAGGAAGAAGAAGAAGAAGAAAAAATTTATGGAGGAAGTAATGAAGAGAGAGAGTGTTAGGGGGGATTATAAAGAGGGTGGGTTGTGTTGTGTTGAGGGTAGAGTATAGGCTAAGGTGTTCCAGTACACATTAAACCAAACCAAACCAACTCAAACCAATTAAAACCGAGCCATATCAAAACCCAAAATACGAGAAATACCGAAATTCCTCAAGTTGAGAAAAATAAAAATACATGCCAAAATCCAGATACGAGTATAAATACGAAATACGAAAAATACGGAAAATAAGGGTGACAGATATGGCTAAGGATGTGGATACCAGAAGATCGACTTTGGACTATGTCTTGATGTTTGCTCGTACAACAGTTTTGTGGCAGTCGCGATTGTAAGAGTGTGTTATCTTGTCTACGATAGAAGCATATTTTATTGCTGCGATGGAGGCTTGCAATGAATTACTATGGATGAAGAAGTTCCTGTAGGAAATATGGCTTAAGCAAGAGCAGTGTGTTTGCTATGTGATAGCCAGAGTGATATTTATCTTTGCAAGAATCCAACATTTTATAGTCGGTCCAAACATATTGCAACTCGTTATCATTGGATACAAGATATGCTTGAGGCGAAGGACGAAGTGCTTAAGAAGGTTCATATATAGCACAATGGAGCGGATATGCTTACGAAGGTTCTACCAAGAAGAAATTTAAGTACCGAAGGAAGATCGTCGAAATGTGAGCTCCTCCACCTAGTTGGAAATGTGAGATATGTTGGTGTTGGGTGTGATACAAACATATGTGGAGAATACCTCAGAGTGTGACTAGCGCCATCCATGTGTTGGGGATGCTTGGAAAATCGAAGGCGAGAAAGGAGGATTAATTTGAGCACATGTTAGATCATTGAAAATTGAAAAATATCAATCATTTCAGAGGTATGCCGTCTGTACATTGAAAATGGTGCTATTTGTTCCAGAAAGGTTCTGTGACAAAATACCAATTTTCCAATATACCATCGATATACCTTGACTACTATGCCAACAGTATACCGATGTCGGGGCTGAAGGTAAAAATTAGTGTTTTATCAACACCATTGTATCTAAATCAACGATCCATATGGCTATGAGATTGGGGGCTTTAAATAGGTTATTTCTAACCATACTCCCTATCAGAATCTATAGAGAGATATCAAAGAGTGAGCATTCTCAAACTTGCAACTTTTAAAGAAGATAAAGAAGGAATTTGGGACTATTTCGAAGAGAGATCAGTTCGAAAAAATCATCGGTGATTGTTTCTCGCCATCTCCATCTTTTGTAATTTTTTAATCATTTTCATTGCTTTGAGTAGTTGTGGTGATTCGATTGGATCGATAGAGAAGTTTGTAGATAGTGTAATCTACTATTCATTACTGAAACCTTTTATAGTATTGATCTCTGATCGTTTCGTGATTTTTCTCGCAAGAATTTTTCACGTCAAAAGTTTTTGTGTTTGCATTTGACTTTTATGTGTGATTTTGACAAGTTGTTTTTATACCTTTTTCCTTCGGTACTCTCACAGTTTTTTTGGTTTGGTGTAACCATTTTTGCGTTTCCTTCCCAGCAACATGCCTAAAGATAAACTCATTTTCTACACTGGCTTCCATCCCGTTCATAACGAAGACAGGTTAGTGGTTAGCTGTAGTGCAAATGTAGGATTAAATGCACTAGTGGTACTTCAATTTTGGGAACTTTAATATTGAAGTACTCAATGTATAATTCGTTACAATAAAATTACTAACATTCAATTAACAAATAAGAAAAGTACCTGTCGTCCCCTTCCGTCCAATTCCTTCACAGAATGTTGACGGCGGAGCCGCAGTAGAAGAACAGGAGCTTCGCGAGGGCTTGCCACCCCCCGCCCACGCCGACAGCGCCCCCGGCGGCGGCGAAACCGAGGGTGGAGGCCATGCGGGGGGCGCGGGAGAGGCAGAGCTCGCGTCAGAGGACGCGACTGGCGACGGCGCGGAGGTAGCGACTGACGCGGACGGCCACAGAGACGACGCGGGGGTCGAAGTTGACCGAGCGGAAGACGAGCATGAGGACGTTATGTGGAGGATTGGACGAAAGAGGACGACATGTACTTTTTTATTTATTAATTGAACATTAGTCATTTTATTGTAACGAATTATACATTGAGTACTTCAGTATTAAAGTACCCCAAGTTGAAGTACCACCAGTGTATTTGAGTCTGCAAATGTAACGGGAGTTAAATAAATTTGCAATATAGTACTACTAAATAGAGTACTACTAAATAGATGGAGGGCAAGTTATGCAATGGTAGGATATGAGAAATAGCTTTTAAGGGAAAATCTCCAAAATCAAAATCTTTACTAATTTAAAAAACGTTGAAATAAAAATAAATAAATATACCATCCAGAGGGTATTTAATTTACCAAAGGCAGAACCTTTTTCCGAACTCAAAAAAACAAACGGCTTCCTCCTCCTTGCTCTACTCCACCGCTCTCTCGCTCTCTCTCTCACACACAATAAATCTAGGGTTAGGTTAGGGTTTGGGTTTCCTCCACCGATTTCCCACCTTCAAAATTAGGGTTAGGTTTTCCTCCACCAGCACTCGCCGGCGATGAGGAAGTCCAACCTCCGATCCCTCCAGATCTTCTGCTCCCTAGCCTTCCTGTACCTCCTCTTCATACTCCTGTTTGAGTTCCCCTCGCTCTCCCCGCTAACTTCACCATCAGCTGCCACTGCCGGCGGCGGCGCCACCATGTCCGTGGAGGAATCCCTCGACGAGAAGTTCTCCCCCTCCCGACCCAACCGCTTCCTCAAGTCCTCCTCCTCCGCCCCCTACAACCGCCGCCACCTCCGCCGCAGCCGCCGCTCCCCGTCCCTCTCTGGACTCCGCTTCGCCGAATTCGAGTCGGCCAACTCGAACTTCTCCGAGCTCCACAAGGCCGCCAAGGAAGCCTGGATCGCCGGCATCAAGCTCTTATCCGAGCTCCGAAACCGTCCCCCGATCCCTCCGTCGGCGGGGACCAACAAAACCGGCAAGGAAACCTGCCCCCACTCGATCACGCTCTCCGGCAGCGACCTCGGCGAGAAGCTCATGATGGTGATCCCCTGCGGGCTGACGCTGGGGTCCCACCTGACGCTAGTGGGAAAACCGCGGCCGGCCCACGCGGAATACGACCCGAAGATAGCGATCGGCGGGGAGGAGCCGGTCATGGTGTCGCAGTTCATGATGGAGCTGCAGGGCCTGAGGACCGTGGACGGTGAGGACCCGCCGAGGATCCTGCACTTCAATCCCAGGCTCAAGGGGGACTGGAGCGGCCGGCCGGTCATCGAGCAGAACACGTGCTACCGGATGCAGTGGGGATCGGCGCAGAGGTGCGAAGGGTGGCGGTCCAGAGCTGACGAGGAGACTGGTATGCCAAAGTTGCCACCTTTCTTTGTTCTAGACGTCGTTTTCATTTTCAGTATGATATACTAATAAACTTTCCTTTTGTAAAAGAAGAAAAAAAAAGAGTGTTACGAAAGTTTTGAAGTACCCATCTCGTTCTAAGTAGTTTGGGAGCAAGATGCAGATTTTAACCTACATTTGGAGGAAAAAAGAGTTAATTTTACCAAAACTTCGATGGAAATTGCCAAAGTTACCTCATTTCTTTGTTCTTGACTTGTTTTAAGGGCGTGCTGAACTTTGATTTCCATTGAAAAGAGGCAATTTTGATGCAGATTAGAGCTTTTAACATCATTTTCAGCTCTATATCTGATATGTTTGATGAAATCCTCATCACAGGTGGTGGGTCATAGTATATAGTACCATTTTGAAGAAACCATCATTTTTAACAATGTGTTGTTATATATATATATATATATATATATATATATATATATATATATATATATATATATATATATATATAAATATAACTTGCTTGCTTGCTTACTTTTGGAGAATTGGATCTGGATTGCCTTTTCTTCTTATAGCTATTTAGTAGTTTGGGTGTAAGTACTGCCAATTTCTGATGTGAATTGGAGATCTCTCAACCTAATTTTGAAAAGAAGTTGAACTTCTTCTGTGATCTAAATCTATATTGGGTGGCACAAATATATAATACCAGTTTGATGAAATAGGTTCCCCAGGGGAAAAAAAAGTAATTCTTTCAAATTGACATATTCTTTTCTTTCAGATGGTTAATTTGGATTAGGAATTTTCTATTTGGAGGGAAGAAGTCATTTACTGTATGGAGATAATAGCTCCGAGTATACTGCATGATTCTTTAGTAGATAGAACCATTAAGTTGGAATCTCCATTTTCCATAGATGCAAAAGCCTGATTTTTGTTTCAAAAAATATTAACATTTAGAAGTACCATTGTTTCTCTAGAGCAGTCTTGGTTTTTGACAATTTTGTTAATTTGCTTTCTTTAGTTTACGTTTGGAGAGAAGTCATTTTCATATTGTGTGCTGTTTTACGATTCTAAATTTGCGTTATTGGTGGCTCTATGTATATAGTATTGATAAATTACCCATTTTACAACAAGGAATTTCCTACAAAAGCTTGAATTTTGGGAGAAAGATGTAGGAATTTGATAAAATCCATTTTGTTACAGAGTACACACTGGGTCTTAGGATTTTTTTTCTTCCAGCTTGTTAGGAAAAGGGGGAAACAACCATTTTTCACATGGTATAATGATTTACCACTCAAAATCTGCAGTACATTTTTATGATATTATTTTGAAAACAATGATTTCCTTTAACAAAAAGTGAAATTTGCATCTAATTGTTTTCTTCAGGAGTGGTTTCCTTTTCCGAATGGGAATGGACTTATCACACTCTTTGAGTGAGATTCAAGCAGACTTTCTTTTAGATGGCGTTTGCACTTTCCAAATGGGGTACTTGCCATTTTATTTATAGAAGTAATGTGGGATTTAATTTGTAATTGGTAGCTTATGAACAACATGATAAAGTAACCATTTTCTCTTTAGCAAATCTCACGTAGGAGGATATAATTTAGGCTATTTCCACAGAAGAGAAAATATTTGCGAAATTTACAAATAATGGGATGAGACGCCATTGCAAATAGTGTCCAGCAGGTCAAAGAGTGGGGTGCCATTGACAATTGCGTCCCGTAATGGCACCCTATATATATATATATATATATATATATATATATATATATATAGAGAGAGAGAGAGAGAGAGAGAGAGAGAGAGAGAGAGAGAGAGAGGATTCACATCCACAATATTTTGCATCCCCATGTTATCAATCGTTGGATCCTGTTTAAGTCATATAATCTTAACCATTGATTTCAATGGTTCAAATCAACGATTAAGATTAAATGACTTAAACAAAATCCAACGGTTGGTAACATAGGGATGCAAAAAGTAAGGGGAGCGAATCCCTCCTCATATATATATATATATATATATATATATATATATATGAAATTTAAAAAAATAATACAAGGTCTTATATATATATATGTCTTTGTAATATCAAGATACATGGGGATTATTTTTGGTTAGCTGATGAAATAATAATATCAGGATATAGAGATTGTGTGTTCGAATCTTCTCATGCATATTTTTTTAGCATTTTATGCTAAAATGCTAAACATATAATAAAATATGCATGGGAAGATTCAAACCGTTTTCCTCCATGTCCTGAAGTTATTACTTCAGGAGCCAAGTAGAAAACCCTTTGTATCTTGATGTTACAAAAACATACATGTATATATATGGCATATAAAACCCCGTGCAAATTCCAAAAAGTAAAATCAAATAGATACGGGGTGCCATTGACACATCACCCTTGTCAATGGCGCCCCACTCTAATTTAAGTACGGGACGCCATTGTCAGTGGCGCCCACTCTTTGACCTTCTGGGCGCCATTTGCAATGGCGCCCCATCCCCTTATTTGTAAATTTCGCAAATATTTCCTCTTCTGTGGAAATAGCCTAAATTATATCCTCCTAAGTGAAATTTGCTGTTCTCTTTAATGAAATCTCTTTTAAATTATGTTCATGCTTGTTCTGCTAGAGCTGATATTAACAAATTGCATGATAAAGAGTGCTATCCGATGGAGACTGCTGATCTCCCTACGATGAAATACATCATTTCTTTAATAGAATAGTAATAGTAATAATGTACTGGGTCTGTAGTGGACTCAAAGTACTATCTATGAAATTTGTTTGGTCCAGTTTTGGTCTGTTGTAGCTTTATACCAGATATTTTGGTTTAATATTGATGGCTTTCTCAAGTGTGGCTAGGCTAGCGATTTTTTTTTTCTCTTCATCAAAATTCTCAGAAGTTATCAAACTTAAGAGTAAAATAAATGTTTTGGCAAAGGAAGCCTTCATCTTTTCTTATGTTTCTCAACATGTCCCAAACAAAACAAAAAATTGGAGATTGATGTTGTGACTTACAGTAGTTTTTAGATAATGTTTGGTTGCTGCCAGTGCTAAACCTTTATTTTTTACTTCAACAATTGTCTTTGCAGTTGATGGACTGGTGAAGTGTGAAAAGTGGATTCGTGATGATGATGGTCGGTCAGAAGAGTCTAAGACAACATGGTGGTTGAACCGTTTGATTGGTCGGACAAAGAAGGTCTCCTTCGACTGGCCATATCCCTTTGTAGAAGACAAACTCTTTGTTCTCACTCTAAGTGCTGGTTTGGAAGGCTATCATCTCAATGTTGATGGGAGGCATGTGACATCTTTCCCATACCGCACTGTGAGTTTCTTAGTAATTATAAAAGCCTTTTTGTTTGATACTTTAGTTTCAAATTGTGTAGTCACCAATCATTGTTCTTGTGGCTTATTGCTTCTTAACCGTAGGGATTTGTTCTTGAGGATGCTACTGGGTTGTCACTGAATGGGGATTTGGATGTCGTATCCATATTTGCAGCTTCATTACCCACATCACATCCTAGTTATGCCCCTCAGAGGAGTCTCGAGATGTCAGCTCAATGGCAGACCCCTCCACTACCAGATGAACCTGTTGAGCTTTTTATAGGCATCCTTTCGGCTGGTAACCATTTTGCTGAACGGATGGCTGTGAGGAAGTCTTGGATGTCCACAGTAAGAAAGTCATCAAATTTGGTGGCTCGCTTTTTTGTTGCTCTGGTAACTATGGAAATCTTAATTTTGTTGTAAATTGTATATTTCTCCAGCACAAATATTTTATATAATGATCTCTCTCTTGCAGCATGGAAGAAGGGAAGTGAATCTGGAATTGAAGAAAGAAGCAGAGTTCTTTGGTGACATTGTTATAGTACCCTATATGGATAGCTATGATCTTGTTGTGTTGAAGACTGTTGCCATATGTGAATATGGGGTAAGTGAAGAAAACTGTTGAAATTTTGCAGTATTATTTTGAGATTAAGCTTCTCAGCAGCTTGCTTCTGTTGTCCTTTTGATTTGGTTTTCTTCTTATGCTAATACAGCTTCGTACGGTTTCTGCCAAGTATATAATGAAATGTGATGACGACACGTTCGTTCGGATCGATTCCGTGATGAAAGAAGTCGATAAAGTCCCAAGTGATAGAAGCCTCTATGTGGGAAACATGAATTACTACCACAAACCTTTACGTTACGGGAAATGGGCAGTGACTTACGAGGTATTTATGTTTGTTTTTATTATCATTTAAGTTTTTTTAAAAGTAGTTGGTTATGATTTCAAGACTATACTTGAACTTTAGTTTCTTTTTACATTAAGGCATGGTAATATACTCTTGACATGTATAGTTGAGGCACTATACTTCTAGAATCTCCCGACTTCTAAATTCAATTTTTTTAGGCATAGAGACAGACACTTGGGAACTGATGGTAAAAGAGAATTAATAAGCTGAAAGAGATAGTAAAATTGACTTCTAAGTATTTTCTTTTGCTTTCACTCTCTTTCAAGTGGTTTTAAGTGGCCTGGAGTCGCTGAGGATTCCTTCTTTTCTCAACACACAAACACATGGACCCCTACACAGAAACCAAAAGAGGGTACAAATGCCACCCATCGACAAACAAACTCGAGGACTGACTTTAATTGACCAAAAGGGTGACAAGAAAATTCTTGATTCTTGTCCGTCTTTAAAGATCAAGATGCATGTTTGGAGAAACATACTGTTTACAAGAACAATCAATTATCTGTTATATTACTTCTTGATAGAAATCTTCTTACCATTATCTTTGCAGATGTAGTTGTTCAGTATCTATTAACACCCTACAGTGTATTGAAAAAACTGATCAGAGACTACGTGATTGGTATTGCGGCAGCCTGCTGGAACAACAACACAATTGAATTCTAATTATTACAAGCTGAGATCTAAAATGACATCAATGGATGTCTTGGAGGAGGGAAAAGAAAAGGAAAAATTATATGAATTTGAGCTAATTACTGCTCTTTAATAAGCCATTGTCCTTTTGTGGCTGCACTATAAATCAGAATGGCCTTAGATAAAGGTCTGTTACTAACTATAACATGGACAATGCATTTAACTTGCAGAACTTCATTTTCAGGAATGGCCCGAGGAAGATTATCCACCATATGCAAATGGACCTGGCTATGTTGTGTCATCTGACATTGCACACTTTGTTGTATCAGAATTTGAGAAGCATACTCTAAGGGTAAGTTACTTCAGCATACTGTTCACACTATTGTGTTGTCCTTGATAGTGAGTTGCCTGAGGTTAACTGGATATTATGACCCTTCTCACAACCCTGGATCTGACATCCAAAGTATATCATAAAGCTTGCCTTATGGTTTTAATGATACTATTTGGCACTCAGCTTACGTGTTCTTTGCTTTGCTTTAGCAGGCTTTTTCATTTGATTAAAGATTTTAGTTTGCCAACTTGGTTTTGCTATCTAACATGTCCATAACGAGAGTAAGAAAAAGTTGTATGTAGTGGAGTGGTTACTTTAATGGATGCAAGAAAAGACTTGGCATTTTATATTATAGAAACCCATTCCTAGAGATGTCCATAACAAAAGTAAAGAAAAAGTTATATGTAGTGGTTATTATATGGATGCAAGAAAAGAATTGCATTTAATTTTATGCATACCCATTCCTTATTTCCTAACAACTGAAAATGGTAAACATGATGCAGCTATTCAAAATGGAAGATGTGAGCATGGGCATGTGGGTTGAGCAGTTCAACAGCACGAAACCTGTTGAGTATGTCCATAGTGTTAGGTTTTGCCAGTTTGGGTGCATAGATGACTACTTGACTGCTCACTACCAGTCCCCCAGGCAAATGATATGCATGTGGAATAAATTGCAAGAGGGAAGGCCTCAGTGCTGCAACATGAGATGATAAGCCAGTGGCATCAATGGAGGTGAATTTTGTGTCATAGAAGCAGAGTATTGGGTACCCAATGATATGATGGAGCAACTCTGCTGGCTCAAAAGGTGCCTATCAAGATCGCATATCATAAATTCTTTCTTCTTGAGCTTTTGGTTGGAGCTTGCTTTGGACGAGGGAAGAGCTGTTCAGTTGCTTCTTTGTACATGTTAAAAGAGAAGAGGATATTTAGTTGTTTCTTATGTATCAAGGCAGAGTTGTAGGATTTCAGTTTCTTACTGATGGTATAGTTTTTCTTGCTCTTGCTCTTTTCTTTCTGGTGGAGGTTTCATCTTCACCTTTTCTGTGTAAATTCTGTGACAGTTAATGTTATACATGAATTTGAAAATTCATTCTTTGGTACGCATCGTATGTAAATTTGAATAGGACCTTCAATTCTATGTATGGTGACAAATCTTCCAAGTGGTATCTAAAGTTGTGGTGAAGGCGTGACTAATGAATGTGTCTTGATCAAGTGTTGGGTGCTAGTGGCCAACTTTTCTGGATATCATTCGATTTTCTTCCCTGCTGACCTGGACTTTTGAAAAGAAATGTAAAAAAAAATGTCCACTTTCCTCTTTTCTCGCTCTTTTTCCAAAGGGGCTCTTTTTCCAAAGGGGTGAAGGGTGGGGATCGGTCTGAATTTTAGGATCTAAATCATTGGATTCAAAATGGCGGGCGGTTGTTGTGCAGTAGTGGAAAAACAAGAATATAGATTTGGAAAACCTTAAATATTTTTACAATCTGTTTACTTAAAAGAATAATGCTATTTGTTTTTACAAATTTTCTCTCCAAATTATTTCTTCCTATGTGCCAGTTGACGTGGCATATTGATGTGATAGCTGACATGACAAATTTTATAATTAAAATTTAAATTAAAATTAAAATTAAAATTAACATTAAGAATAACATTAATATTAATATTAATATTATCATTAACATTAATATTAAAATTAACATTAACATTAAAATTAACATGAAAAAATGGGTAATTAATTTTTTGGGTTAAATTTTTCATGTCATCTGCCATGTCATATGACATATTATTATTTAGCATGCCACGTTAAACGTTACATAAGGGGGGACAATTTGAAGGTACAAATAGCATTGCTTGGGTCCAGATCCTAAACGTAGACAATCCTCAAAATATGTATGAAAAGAATTCACAAAACTGGTAGGTTATGATGTCGTTATTGACACTCCAAAAATATCATCTCACACTTTTCTTTAATTTTCTATCATTCAAATTTCAAATATGTCCATATATTAATATTAGTGACATGCCTAAAATGTCATCATGCACTCCTTCCTCCATGCATGCACAAATTAATGTCAGATGTAATACATGTGTGGATTGAATTTGAATGATAGAAAATTAAAGAGAAGTGCATGATGATATTTTAGGAGTGGTAATAACAGCTATATATATATATATATATATATATATATATATATATATATATATATATATATATATATATATATAGAGAGAGAGAGAGAGAGAGAGACTTAAGCAACCTCACCATTGGATTGCTTTTGTGGACCGTTCAAATTAGATCGTTAAAGTATCTAATTTTTCACGAATTTTTATCTAATCTGAACAATCCATAAAGACAATCTGTCTACTATTTCGAAAACCATGCATGGATGCTTAAGTGCGAAGATCCTAATCCATATATATATATATATATATATATATATATATATATATATATATATATATATAATGACCCCTAGTCTAGTGGTAGTGGTGAGGCATGTGACCCGAGTCATCAGGAGTTTGAATCCCAGTGGGAGCGATTCCGGAAACTAATTACCATTTCCTATATATATATATATATATATATATATGTGTGTGTGTGTGTGTGTGTGTGTGTGTGTGTGTGTGTGTGTGTGTCACGATCCGCTCCCAAATAATCGTATACGAGCCAGACACGTCCAGCCTACGTTGCAGACTCAACGTAGTAAGCTGTACTAAGTGTCTAAAGAACTCAAAAAATATGATAAAATCTACATAACAGCATCTAATACGTTACCAGAGTTTATCACAGTACACCACCACATACCTAGTTATTATTACACCTTTTACAACAATGCAGGAGATAAATCCGGAGACAGAAATAAATGTGTCAGTCCACATCCAGAAGTACCCTCATAATACAATGTCAAAAGTGAAGTCTACTAGACAAAATCTAAGTAATGAAACTAGAGCTAGATCTCTATAGAAGCTCCTAAGTCCTAAGTCGTGGTGTCGTCCTTCTCAACTAAGGCCTCGGGCTCTTGCCCATAGAAGGTCGAACAAATAGTCTCAAGCTCACCTGCAACATATCCAGTCAGGAGTGGAGCAAAGTACAATCTATAATAATGAAACAAGTACAACATGTGAACAAGTAAAGAAACAATGAAACAAGATGATCAAGAACTGTAAATGCATAATCTAACAGAATAAAACATGTAATCAAAAGATCATGACATGTGAATTTGAAATACATACAAAAATATGTGACATCCTGGATAAGATCATGAATAAGAACAAGTATATTGTACGGCTTAATCACAAGTGCACATGTGTGCGATTAAGCTCTCAACATGAATTTCTAAGATGGACTTTGATCACATATCCGTAGTATTTTTCCTCCCTAAGATACATGTAAAAGATCATGAACCAGAATATAAGATCAAGTCGTGTAACAATATGTCCAATATGAAAAGACTACTGCATGAGGTAAATGAATCAAAATTATAGAAGTACTTGCCTTGCTCAGGAAGATCGATAATAGGAATGTAGTAATCTCTATGTCCACCTAGAATAGGTACAACTTGGTTAGGTTCTAATTAATGGTAATTAACGAATATCACTTAGTATACTATTTATTTCTAATTATAAACTTACTAAGTAATTACTTATAGAGTAATACTAATTAATTATCTATTATATATATTAACTAGCAAGAAATAATTTAGTAAAGCAAATAATAATTAGAATGTATTTACTAGCAATATATTAATCAACATAGATACTAGCAAAATAATAACAACTATATAAACTTTTTAGAGTATTTACTACAAAAATTACTAAATGATAATAATTTTAGCAATAATAATTAACATCAATATTTATTAACTAAAATCCAGCCCAACATCTAAACATCCATCCCGACCCATTACTGCTACCCTCTTCCCTTTTTTTTTAACTGTTGCTGTTACTATGTCTTGTTTTTTCTATTTTCTTAACAACCCACACAACCCAGCCCATTCTCCCGAGCCCAACCCGGTCCGTTTAATCAACTAAAACCCTAACCCTACACTTATATCCTTTCATCTCTCTCTCTTATTTCATTTTCCCTCCACTCTCAAGAAACCCTAACCCTAATATTTTCCTCCCCCTTCTCCTCACTCACAGCAACCTTACTTCTTTTTTTTCCTTACTCTCTTCTCAGAGAGCCGTAGAAACCCTAACTCAAACTCTCCCGCAGCACCAAACCCTAAATTCACATCTCCCACCCATCACACCGTCGCAATCCATAGAGAAACCCTAATAGAGGAAGAAGAAGAGGAAGCAAATAAAGATGAAGGAGGGGACGGTTGATTAACTGAAGCACAGTGGCACGACACGACGGTGGCTCCCTGCCGGAGATCCGATGAGCAACGGTCAGCGTTGGGGCCTACAGTGGAGGGTGGCTTCTAGAAGACAGCGGTGGCGAGATCCGAATGGTGCTAGAAGATGAGAGAGTCGGTTAGGCGCAGGCGGTTGCTCGCGGTGGATCCAGGAGGTCGGCATCAGCGGATCTTGAAGAAGACGGGCGTACGGCGGCTTCAAAAAGAAATAAGAAGAAGGAGATAAAGAAGAGAAAGCAAAGAAGAAGCAGAAGGAGGCCGTGCCGTGGTGGACAGCGATGTAGACGTCTAAAATTGACAGATCCGGCTGAGATCATGATAGATTTGTCGATGCGGCGGAGATCGATAACTCCAGTGGCGATGGCGAGAAGACTGGCGGCGAAGGCCTTTAGGGGCTCAGTAACAACCGACGAGCGGTGGAGATTGACTAGATCTGAGTTGATCTGGTCTGGTGTTGGAGCGGTGGACTACTGTGGTGGTCGTCTTCTTGGACACGGCAAGCGATGAGATCGGATGGCGGTGGTCGTGACTCTCACGGCGATCAACATCACGGTGACTAGGCGGAGCTCCGACGAAGTTTGGCCGGACACGGCGGTGGGCAGTACTGTGCTGTCAGTGGTGTGTCAGCAAATAATGTAATAAAATAATTGAGAAACCCCAATATTTATATTAAAATAATAGGGTGTTCTCCAAGTCAAGTCTTAGTAGCAGTCCATGTAAATTGTAATATATCTAGGGGTGATTAGTGAAAGCTAGTAACTAACTGCTAACTAATCACACTAACTTAATTAATTAATATTAACCTATAATTAATCCAGAATTACATTTAAACTTTACTAAGCCCATTACTTAGGAATTTTAGGCTAAAGCCCACGATCCAAAGCCCAATGCTTAGTAGGCTTTAAAATAGAAACTAATTAGTCTAAAATAAATTCAGCCCACTAATTTATATTAATTACCCATTAGTAAATAACAATTAAAAATAAATTAAAACATAATTATTTATTTATAACTAGATTTTTATTAAGAAAAAAAATTGGGATTTCCAGATAGAATTTCAGGAAAATATATTTTAAAATTCACAAAAATGATTTTAGGGAGTTACAAATCTCCCCCTCTAAAAGAAATTTTGTCCTCGAAATTTGGATAACAACCAAGCTTTTATTGAAATCCAACATTCAAACAAAATTCTATTATTGAAATACAACAATCAAACAAAAAGACTAGGGAAGCGTTCTTTCATTTCGTCCTTCTGCTCCCACGTAGACTCTCTACGAGAGTGGTATCGCCACATGACTCTGACCACAGGAATTGTCTAATTCCTTAGTTGCTTCTTCCTGCGATCGATGATTTCCATGGGCTGCTTCACGTATACAAGGCTCAGTCCCACCTCCAACTCTGAGTAATCAACTATATGGCTCGGGTCAGCTATGTATCTACGAAGCTGAGATACATGGAAAATGTTTTGTACCCCATCCAAACTAGTAGGAAGTGCTAGCCGATATGCAATATCTTCGATCCTCTCAATCACCTCGAAAGGACCGATGTATCTAGGGCTAAGTTTACCGCCCCTTCCAAATCTAATAGTGCCTCTGGTAGAAGAAATCTTCAAAAATATCATATCTCCTACTGCAAACTCCAAGGGTCTTATGCTGCTATCGGTCCAATGTGTCTGCCTGTCTTGGGCAACTCTGAGACGCTCCCTGATCAATTTGACCTTCACAGGTGAGTCAAGTACCATCTCGGGTCCAAGCAAAGTCCTCTCTCCAACATCATCCTAAGATAAAGGCCTACGACACCATTGGGCATATAGTGCCTTAATAGATATCATGCCTATGCTGGCCTGGTAGCTGTTGTTATAAGCAAACTCTACAAGGTGCAAGTGATCCTTCCAAGATCCTCCAAAGTCTAGAGCACAGACCCGCACCATGTCTTCTAGGGTCTGTGTAACCCCACCTTCCCTAAATAAAGATTTTGGCTCTATTCACCTATCTATAATTGTCTATTATAATTAAATTGTTATAATTATCTATTAAATTATGTTGAGTTGTTATTATCTATTTATTAATTATGTTTATCTTTTATTAGCAGCCTTAGGTTGGCCTGGACCAATAGACTCCCAAGCCCACATCTTTCATTTAGATCAAAGCCCACAACTTTCATTTCGACCAAAGACCACAGCCATTCCAATTGATTAAATTAAAGGCCCACTAGTGGAAACCAAGCCACTGCTTAAACTTAAAGCACAAACCCAACATCAGTCTGCTCATCCAAACCTTCTATTCTTCTTTATTCTTCAGTCGACAAAGGCCTTCCTTCGTCAGCGAGCGGCGGTGCCCTACCACACGTCTCGGAGAGGTGATCTCCTAGACCATTCTAGAAGACTCTAGGTGGGTCTTCTCTACCGCCTTAAACCCCATCATCTCCACTGTCCACCGCTACCGACTTAACCCCCGTCGATCACCACCGTTCGATGATAACCATCGGCGACCCTAGATTCTTCTTCGCACAACTATAAATAGGATGCCCTCGCCCCGTATTCTTCACTCCTTCTACCATCCGCGAAGCCTTGCCCAAAATTCCACTCCGCTCCTCCTTTCTTCTTCCTCTCCTTCTTTATAGATCGACAGCTCTAACCTTAAATCTCTGGCCATAACGGCGAGGTCTTCCGATAACGACGATAACAAGTCAACGGAGGACAACCTATTCTTCTAGGCGATGGATCACAACGTTCGATTTTACCGATCCCTCACGGCGACGAGCGGTGGTGCAGCGAACAACTCCGACGGACTTTCCGTAGTAGCAGCGTACAGTGAAAGCGTGTTCCTCGACAACACTCGGCGGATCGATCAAGCAGCGGTGAGTTGCTTTCCTTTCTTGTTTGTCTAATTGCTTTGATTCGGTCTAAAGGACTAATTCTTGTCGATTGGATCAATCTATTCCAAGGGGTGGGTTTATGGATCAATGTAGTGATTAAGTTCCTGATCGATCGATTGAACTATCGATACTATGGCGATGGAGAAGTATGAACTTCGGTGATCACTTTTGGTATGTAATCCACTGTTCTTTATTCTGTTGATAATCGGTTGATGACTCGGACTGAGTCATTCCCTTTCTTACTTGGAATCGAACCCTTGATTGCAGCATTCTTGTTCTCTGACAGTAGGCAGTCCGTTGAGTATTGAGCTCTGCTGAGAAGATTTTGTTACTGTTCGATCAAGAGACTCGATCCTGATTGACTGATCAAATCTTGCTGAACAAACCGCTGTTACTCTTGATCTGCATCCGACGATCTAACAGTGACTGATTGGTGATTTTGTTCGAACCTGGACAATTAGTATTAGGTGAGTTTTTAATTTGTTCTTAGACCCTTCCTTCTAATTTTTTGATCAAAATAATCCAAGAACTTCTATAATTTTTTATTCCTGTTTGTGCATGTGGTGTGTTCGATATTATGCCTGAACCAGTTTTCATTTGATCTGGACACGGGGAATAACAGTATCGAACTCAAGGAAGTATTGGCGTAGTGTTTGAACAAACTCAAACTCAGGTAGATATCCTATTGTTGTGACCTTGAATTATTTTCTTATTTGGGAAGGGCTCGGGGTGAAGCTGAGTACAAATCTGTGTCAACTGACATTGTGTCAGTATTCATACTGATGGGTTAGATTCGAGAGAAGGAGTAATTTGTCTTGGACACATGTAGAGGTGTCATAAGGACACGATTGTGGTACCGATGGTTGACATGGATAGCCATAATTGACACAGGCATTGGAAGATTTAAGTATGAGTGATGTAGTAGCCGTTAGATGTAGTTTGAATTTTAATTGAAGTCAGGTTTTTAGCTTGGGCTCAGTCAATAAGTTTTCCTATGGCTTGCATTCTTGGGCTGATGATTGAATATGATAATTGGTGGGCTGCCTATTATGTTAAGAAACTGTTGGGTTAATTGTGGGCCGATTAAGTGATTCATAAGATATATTTAGTTGAGTAATATTTGATGATTGTTAGTAGGATTCATTAATGGGTAGTTATTTGATAAGTAAGGTTTAAATAGGGAAACCTAGTAAATTCTTTAGAATATTTCTAATTCTATTTTCATATTCCTAGGTGACCTAGAGACATTGACAGCTATCTCCTAAGAGTCAAGTACATGTGTCTTAATTTTACTACCACTTGCATGCATGTTCACATACTTGTTGATACTTTACCTGTTTCATTTACGTTATTTGCTTGCATGTTTCTCTTGTCAGGTGGGCGGTATTCTAAAGCATGTTGTAGACTAATATTGGACAACTCTCGTGCCTGAGAGCATATTAATTAATATGCCTGATGTCCATTTCATGCGTGACTGATAGAATTGTCATTAGACATGCCTGATCCGTATGTGACTGATAGCATATTATTCATTAATATGCCTGATATATATTAGTCTCCACATGTTTGATAATGTCCAATTACACATGTTCACGTAGCTAGTGCATACTCTTATTATCTCATATACTTGTCATTCACTTTCTCTTGCTACTTATTTCCTTTGTATCATGTTGGTAAGTATTTTTGAGTTACATTGTGCTTTGCTCTATCCTGACTGGATAGTTGATTACAGGTGAAACTGATCATTTAGCTTACCCAAAAAGCTATGGCCATCAGGGAGACCTAGCAACGGAGCTCACTCCGGATGCTCAGTAGGACCAGGACTATGTTCCTGAGATTTAGATTCATGTATAGGATTGATGTGATGTGATGTATAAAGATTGAGGATATATTATGTCACGCCCCAGAACCGGAATATCGGAGAGTGGGGGAATGACTCAGCCAGCTACGTATTACGGGTAGAAAAATATCGTATAATACGATCAATGCTGTCTAACGACGAGGGGGTACATACTACAGGAAAGTTTCACTATGGTCACTTAACATCTATTGTCTCAATCATTCAAACAAGAAGCAATAATAGAGAACATGTAAGATAAAACAGTAAGGCGTCCCAAACGCTCAGTCAAAATGTTCTTGAGATCTGGCTGTACGAAATATAGCCAGATGACATAGTAAGGTATACACAATTGTTATCAGCTGCAGTCTGACTTAGTTACAATTATGTAAATGTAAGTACAACACAGTCCGACTAACATGTCGGTGCCAAACGACAATAAGTAAAGTAAGTAGTAAAACGAGCATGGAAGCAAGGAATCCACTCGTGTCCTCCTGCGATTATTCCTCTAGTATTGACCATCTTGGAGGTGGAAGTAAGCTGAGTCCTCGAAAACTGGCTCTACATCTAGCCATGCAAAACTAGAGAGGTTAGACCTCTAATAGCAAGTACCGCAAGGAAGCACGACATGAGGAATTAGAACCAGTGGTAAGAATTAAGAATAAAATAGATCTCTTCTTGCTACTAGGGTTCGCACAACATCACGACACAAGCTAACTTTCCAACCAAATAAGGACAGAAGTTGACCCGTCATGTGCTGACATTCTGCTCATCTCAGTAGTTAACAGAGTAGGTACAGTGCACAAACAAATCAATTTAAATGACCATGCAACTACTACGGCTTGCTACTGTGAGTTTCAAGTTGTCTTGGAAACATGCAATAAGAGATTCCTCAGTTCTTACAATGCACAAGCAAGGCTAGTCTACCCAATAATCAATTGCGCCAATCATGAATTAGACATGTCCCAGCGGGACGTCCGTCATCAATGTACAGTAAATATAAACAGATACCACTCCCTACCCGTACGGCAGATTTGCAGTATCCGTGGGAACCAGCCGACATGTCGGGGCAATAATTGTCCCGAGATGGCTGCCATGTAAGAACTCGAGAATCCATTCTCTTCATACAATAGTTATTTTTATTTAGCTTAGTAGTCCCTATGTTAATAGAAATCTCATGCCGTGGATCATGATCATTCTGAATGAGTACTCCCGTACAGAGTACGATATGCATAACTCTACAACGATGTCCGTGCGGCTAGGTTGTAGGTCTTACATAGCGTAATGCAACAATCAAGCCTAGCCACGGAATAATCATGCCTTGACCGTAAGGTACACATGCTGCTTTAACAGAAAAGGAAGTCAACATGTGTTCACATGCCAATGTTCGGATCGGCTAGTCGATCGTAATGGTTCATGGTTCATACATGAACGTGTCTCATTCAATTCAATAAGACGACTAGCCAGTCTTCTAGTTCCAACTAGGAACGCATGATCAATCATTAGTCAAAGTAACAGTCGAGGTCAATTCGTGACAAGGCATGAAAGTCAAACTAGTATTAAGAATGGTCGAGTCTATAACTTGCATAAAATAGTTGGTAACATATTTTTGAAGCCAAGGAAAAAATCTACGACTTTCATGTTGGAAGTTGGAAGAAACTCTAGCCACAATTCGGTCAATTAGGACATATAACAGTTAGAAATAGCCAAAATAGGCATTATGCGGCCTATTCTGCGACATACATGCGGACTAAGTGCGACATGCGGCTCATGCGGCCCATTCGCGACACCTATGCGGCTCAACTGCGACATGCGGCCTATGCGGCCCATTCGCGACATCTATGCGGCTCAACTGCGACATGCGGCTTATGCGGCCTATTCACGACATCTATGCGGCTCAACTGCGACATGCGACTTATACGGCCCATTCGCGACATCTATGCGGCTCAACTGCGACATGCGGCTCATGCGGCCCATTCGCGACATCTATGCGGTTCAACTGCGACATGCGGCTTATGCGGCCCATTCGTAACATCTATGCGGCTCAACTGCGACATGCGGTCTATACGGCCCATTCGCGACATCTAAGCAGCTCAACTGCGACATGCGGTCCATTCGCGACATCTATGCGGCTCAACTGCGACATGCGGCTTATGCGGTCCATTCGCGACATCTATGCGGCTCAACTGCGATATGCTGACAGATGAACATAGAAATGACCAAAAATGCTTTTGGCCATAACTTTCTCAAAACAAGTCGAAATTTTACTTTTCAAAAGCCAAACTTTGGTAGAATTGAATTCTCTACAACATGGAACCACTTATTTTCGAAAACAACAAAGTTTGATAGATCAAAACCACAAAATCCATATGAAAAATTAAAACTTAAAACTTAGATCTACACCCAACCATCCATGAAAATCAAGAACTTTAAGACCTAAACTTGTAGAGGAAGAGCAGATAAACAACATGGACTAAAAATAAATGGAGATGCATAAAATCCCTCATGGTGTGCAAGATGTACTTGGCTCTCCAAATGGGTGGGTGGGAGAGTAATAGAGGATGAAGAAGAAGTAAATGTGAGTAATGAAGAGAGAGAAAAGTAGGGCATAAATATCAAGCTAAGGGGCATAAATATCAAGCCCAAGTCAATCTCCACCACCCATTCCTTCCTACAAGATCTAGGCCATCCACTTCTTATCATGATGAACCAAGCTAAACCAAGTTGGTTCAACATGAACAAAATAAACCAAGAGCTTAAGCAAAAGCAGAGAAAGAAAATACAAAAAATTAATTAACATAAAATTTTAGAATAAATGTACGATAAATATTAAATAAATACATTCAAGCAGTACACGTATAAAAATACGTATTCTGGGAACGGGGAGTGACATCTCTACCCTCCTTAGAAAAATTTCGTCCGCGGAATTTTAATTCCAAGCAGGCTAGAAACATCACTGCCAGACTAATACAAGTACAAGCAATTTTAGCGAGCAAACAGTTATTTCACAATATCAATAGCAAGTAATATATCTATATTTACCAATCTACGACATCAAACAAATTCTACTAATAGGGTGGTAAGCATGAGGAGTCAAGATAATCAAGGTACACAGAAAGAAATATACCTTGTGAGTCAAATAGGTGCGGATACCGTGATCGGATATCATCCTCACGTTCCCACGTTGACTCTCCTAAGGAGTGATGACCCCAAGCAACTCGGACAAGGCTAATTGTTCGGTTCTCGAGTATCTTCTCTCTTCGGTCCAAAATGGACACATGCTGCTCCTCGTAGGACAGGTTGGTACCAACAACTAGCTCAGAATGATCGAGGATATGGCTTGGGTCCGATACATACCTTCGTAACTGAGATACATGAAACACATCATGTACCTCGCGTAATGAAGGTGGAAGGGACAAACGATAAGCAACATCGCCTACCCTATCGAGGATAACAAAA
Organism: Iris pallida; assembly: GCA_029216955.1. Classification (NCBI taxonomy): domain Eukaryota; kingdom Viridiplantae; phylum Streptophyta; class Magnoliopsida; order Asparagales; family Iridaceae; genus Iris; species Iris pallida. The sequence continues at coordinate 40,275,339 of JANAVB010022597.1, read as the reverse complement.
TGGGCCCACGTATCGTGGACTCAACTTCCCGCGAACGCCAAATCTAATGACCCCACGGGTAGGTGAAATCTGCAAGAACACGTGGTCCCCAACAAAAAATTCCAGCGACCTACGATGTTGGTCTGCCCATTGACGATGCCGATCTTGCACAACTCGAAGTCGCTCTCTAATCCCCTTAACCACTTCAACCGTCTGAACAATCATTTCTGGGCCTAACATCTTCCTCTCCCCTATATCATCCCATGCCAGTGGCGACCTGCACTTCTTACCATATAGTACTTCGAATGGCGCCATCTGGGTACTGGCTTGATAGCTGTTGTTGTACGAGAATTCGACTAAGTATAGGTGACTCTCCCAAGATCCTCTAAAACTAGGGTGCAAACTCGTAACATATCTTCTAGAGTCTAAATTGTTCTCTCTGATTGTCCGTCCGTCTGTGGGTGATATGCCGTACTAAATCTTAACTTGGTACCCAGGCTCTGATGTAAACTCTTCCAGAAATGCGACATAAAATGGGCATCTCTATCTGATACAATACTGACAGGGACCCCATGCTGCCTGACTATCTGCTACATATATAACTCTGCCAACTTTTCTGTAGATTGTCCCACTCTAAAAGGAAGAAAATGTGCCACCTTCGTAAGCCGATCTACTATCACCCAAATAGCATCCTTACCACTTGGTGATCTCGGTAAATCGGTCACAAAGTCCATTGTGATATGTTTCCACTTCCATTCCGGGATATGAAGCGGTTGTAATAATCCAGCTGGCCTTTGTTGTTCAGCCTTCACTTGCTGACATATTAAGCAACGGGAAACGAATCTAGCTATCTCCCTCTTCATTCCGTTCCACCAGAAGTGCTGCTTGATATCTTTGTACATCTTGGTCCCTCCGGGGTGTATAGAATACTGAGAACTGTGGGCTTCTGCCATAACCTCCTGTCTGATGTTTCCACTTGGCACACATAGACGCGATCCAAATCTAAGTGTACCATCTTCGTAAATTTTTATCTTCTTCCTGAGTCCTGACTCACATTCTGTCCTAAGCTTCTGAATCCTTAGGTCCTGTGCCTGAGCTTCCTTGATCCTGTCTACTAAGTCGGATTGAACTCGTAGACTTGCCAGAATTCTTATATCACTAGGAAGTATAACCTCGATGCCCATCTCCTGAAGATCTTCTAAGATATGTTTTTGTGATGTCAACATAAATGTGCCGCCTCTCCTGCTAAGAGCATCTGCTACCACGTTAGCCTTGCCTGGATGATACTGAAGCTCCACGTCGTAATCCTTGATCAACTCTAACCATCTTCTCTGTCTCATGTTCAGTTTCTTCTGAGTAAAGATGTACTTCAGACTTTTGTGGTCTGTGTACATGTCCACTCGATCACTGTATAAGTAATGCCTCCATAGCTTCAAAGCAAATATTACTGCCGCCAACTCCAAGTCATGTCAAATAATTCTTCTCGTGGTCTCGAAGTTGTCTAGATGCATACGCTATCACCTTCCCACACTGCATTATGAGACACCCAAGTCCCCTTCCTGACGCGTCACAATATACAGTAAAACCCTCGGGTCCAACTGGTAATGTAAGAATAGGTGCCGATATCAACTTCTGCTTCAAATTCTCAAATAATGCCTGGCATTCTGCTGACCAAACGAATGGCATATCCTTTCATGTCAAGCGGGTCATGGGTGCTGAAAGTCTTGCAAAGTCTGATATGAACCTTCTGTAATATCCTGCAAATCTCAAGAAACCTTGCACATCTGCTACAGTCTTAGGCATTGGCCAACTTTCTACTGCTTCTACTTTCTTGGGATCCACTGCCACTCCAGCTCCTGATATGATGTGCCCTAAGAATGAAATGCGGTCTGACCAAAACTCATATTTGCTGAGCTTGGTGTACAACTGGTTCTCCCTCAGAACCTGTAACACTTTCTTGAGGTGATGTTCATGCTATTCTTCACTAGCTGAGTATATAAGAATGTCGTCGAGGAACACAACGACAAATTGGTCTAAGTATGGCATAAAGATGCGGTTCATCAAATCCATAAATATTGCTGGAGCATTGGTCAAACCGAACGGCATAACTAGGAATTCGTCATGCCCGTACTTCGACCTGAATGCTGTCTTGGGAATATCCTCTTCTCGAACTCTAACTTGATGATACCCTGACCGAAGATCTATCTTGGAGAAAACTCTTGCTCTGCTCAACTGATCAAACAAGTCGTCGATCCTTGGTAGTGGGTACTTGTTCTTTACTATTGCCGTGTTGAGCTTTCTGTAGTCAATGCACAATCTTGATGATCCATCCTTCTTTCCTACAAGTACCACTGGTGCTGCCCATGGTGACTCGCTGTCTCGAATAAACTTCTTCGCCTTCTGTTCCTCTACGTGCTGATACACCTTGGCTTGCTCTGAATTCGACATTCTGTAAACTCGATCCGATATCGGTTTAGTTCCAGGTGCTAATTCTATACTGAACTCAGTATCTCTAATGGGTGGTAGACGTGGAAGTTCTTCGGAAAACATGTCAATAAACTCTTCAACTATCTTCGGGACTTGAATTTCTTCCATTGCCGCTACTATTCCTTCTTTTTGTTGAGTTGCCTCTGATCTGACTAAGGTAAACTGCTCCATGCCTGGAATATTAAAAGATACGCTCCCGCTACGGCAATCTATTGTGGCACAACTATTTTTCAGCCAGTCCATGTCTAAGATAATGTCGAAATTTCTCATAGGAAATTCTAACAACCTGGCGGGTAAGGAACGCCCGCACACTACAACACTACATGCTAGAATAACTCTACTAACTCCTACGAGCCAATTACCAGTGAGTATATTCAACCTCCATGGCAATGCTTCGAATACCATTCCTAGCCGTGACGTAAATTATGCAAATATAAATGAGTGTGATGCTCCGAATCAAACAATGCTACTGCGGGATATGAGGCGACGAGAATGTTACCTGCCACAACATCTCCCGATGCCAATGCTTCTTCCAAGGATAGATTGAATGCCTGCCCTTGACCTCCTTGTTGGTTTCCATGCTGCGGCCTAGCCTGGTGCTGCTGCTGGCCCCTGCCTTGGTGATGCTGGGGTGGTCTATGTTGTTGCTGGTGCATCGACGGTCCCTGCTGCCAAAATATCTGAGCCTGTGACATCAACGGACGTTGTGCCAACGGTCTCACTGCTGCCGCTGGTCCTTGATACTGGCCTGCCCCTGGTGCTGGCAGAGCAGTAAATTATTGTACTGGTCCTCCTGACCTCGAATTCATAGGACAGGTGGAAACCCGATGATCTGGACTTTCATATATCAAACACTGTCCGTTCAACGCTCGACACACACCTCTAGTGTGCCCTGCCTTCCCACAATAAGTGCAGCCCGTCGGGGGTTGCTGGTTCTTCCTCTGTTGCTGTTGTTGCCTTGCTGGGGTGCTGGCCCTCGCATTGCCACATCGTGAATGCGAATGCTAGGGGGTTGTGCTGTAACTCGGGGCGCTGCTCCCCCTCCTTCAATCTGATTATGAGATCTCTTCTGACCTCCAGTCCTAGATGTAATCCTCTAGATGGTGATCTCATGCCTCCGGGTTGCCGTCAATACCTCATCGAAAGTCTGGTAGTTGTGTCCCTCTATCAATTGCAAGAGTTCAAGATGAAACCCTTGCTGAAACCTCATAGCCCTCTGGCTCTCTGTTGCTACCATCTCCGGGGTGAACCTACTCAGTCTGCAGAACTCTGTTGCATAAGCATCCACTATCTTGCCAGCCTGCTTGAGGTTGATAAACTTCTATTGTAGCTTGAACCGCGCCACAACTCCATAGTACTTCGTCTTGAATCTCGCAGTAAAATCGTCCCAAGCAATAGGACGTCTGATGCCTACTTCTTTTGATTCCCACCAATCACGTCCGAGGTCCCGAAGTAACAGCTTCACTTGATCCACACGTTCTTCCGTCGGAACCTTAGCCGCTGTCAAAATAGCCTCGATGTCCTTAAGCCATGCATCTGCTGAAATGGCATCTTCCGTGCCCTCGAAACGACGGGGGTTGTACTTACAAAATCTGGTTGATGCTCCTGAATATGTCCTCACCCCTCTTTCTAAAGCCATCTGCAATCCTTGGTTGAGTAATACATTCTGCTCTTGTAGCTGAGTGTGCATGCGTTGCTGGGCCAACATCTGATGTTGCTGAGTAGCCATTATCCCTCTCATGATCTCCAGAAGGGCTGGTGTGTCTACTTCCACGGGGGTAGGTGGAACTGTTGGTGGCGTTGGAACCTCCGGATATTGCGGTCCGGCTGCTGGTTCTACTATCACCTCTTCTTAGATGGTCTCTTGAGGTAGTACTGGCCCTTGTTGCTGATCAACAGGGTCATGTTGTTCGTGTTGCCCTTGATGTTGCTGTCCAGCTCTGACAGATGCGGACAAAATGCCCCTAAGAAGAGACAAGAGAACAATCAAATGACCGGACATGAAGGATCAATGAAGTCAAAGGATACTGGAATATCAAGCTAGGGTGGAGAACAATGAATCATGAGATCAAGGGGAAACATGTGTGATTGAGACATCCTATAAATTAGAACACCCCACAAGTCTGAAATCAGACATGCATGGGCCACAACTAAAATCTTGTCACGCCCCAGAACCGGAATACCATGCTTTCATGTGCGCTCATGTACTTTCATGTGCTCTCATGTACGTTCATGTTTCCTCGTGCGCTTCGTGTGTAACCAAAACATCATGTTCGTAACGTAACTTGACTGGATCCTTGTGTATTGATTGTGGGTAGGGGTGAGTATAAATGGTCATGTGATTTACCCATCATGTTCACTCTGTTACTTTTTATATGTTATCATGTACAATACAGCCTTCTTGGCTGGTTTTCCTCATGTTCACTCATGTATATCATGTTCAACCCAAGCCAATTACATGCCATCTTGTACTCTAAATCAGTAGTCACTTACAGTTCTTATTTATCATGTATATATTTCCAGTTTACAAATATCTTTCATTTTCATGTACATCTTCTTACAGTTCATGTATCTTACTCTTTTGCATGCTTTATATTTCCTGCCATGTTATAAACTGCGTGAGATGTACTGTGCTCGCTCCTGTCCTGACTGGACCTGTTGAAAATATTACAGATGATACCGAGGACTTCTGCCCAACCTACTATGGAGTCCGTCTAGACGACACCTGTGATTTGGACCCACAGGAGGATCCAGCTCTAGCTGGGGACGTCATCCCTACTTCTTAGACTAGATTAGCTAGGCTTTATCTTATTTTCCTATATGTCATTGTATTGACTTTAGAGTTGTATTATTTTCTGGATGTTTGTGATGTTGTGTCGTTTAGACACTTAGACTTTCCTTCTGTTTGTATGTTCTCTTTGAGATTTCATATTTATCATATCGTGCTGTTTCCATCTCTAGATTTGTGATTGAGTTGTACCTTCTGTGATTTGTCCTCCTTTCAGAGAGTATATCATATTGTTTTTAGTTTGTGATAGTGACCTAGGACAGCGTTCTACCGCCGACACTGCGGCGTAGGCTGGATGTACCCACTTCTCGTGCCCTTACACTGGGTGCGGGTCGTGACAAACCGGGTTCTCTTAATTCCCGTTTAGTACATGGGCAATGCTGTTGACTCCATACGATATGTTGTTCGTCCCTCAGAAGGCAATAAAAGGCCAAGCATTAACTGATTTTCTAGCAGCTCATCCAGTGCCAGAATCTTCCAAACTCTACGATAAAATCTCTGATAAAGTAGTGGAGTCTAACACTGCAACTGTGGAAATCCCCATTTGGCGAATGTTCTTTGACGGTGCATCAAGAATATGACCTAAAGGAAATATCGTTGCTGGAGTAGGCATCGTGCTTGTGTCACCCGACCATCTGGTTATACATCATGCATATTCTCTCGTGGAACCCTACACCAACAACGTGGCCGAATAAAATACCCTATTGATCGGCCTTCAACTGGCAAAACAATGCGGCGTGCCTCTTCTTGACGAGCAGTTCATCCTGGAAGGGGATCAGGTTTATGTGCTCTCCCTCCAACTTCACCAGCTGTTCTTTTAAGTGGTCGGAAGTCGTGGCGATCATGGCAGCCTTAGCCAAATAGTCCTCCTGTTCAGACGTTGCTGTCCTCAAGCTGGCCTCCAGTTGAGCAATCTCACTTTGGATCTGCATAATGTAATTATATTTCTCAGGAATCTGTGCAACCATCTTATTCTTCGAAGCAGCACGTGCCTCACTCGTAGCGTTGAACTGCCCATATTGATCAGCTAATTTACTGATCTCTTGAACGAGGGCATCCTTTCTTGCTTGGAAAGTAGCCTCCTCCTCCGCAAGAGCCGCGATCAAAGCCTCATCTTATGCATGGAACAGCGACGTCGGGCTCCGTTGTTTGGCATCCCGGAATCTGGCCACCTGACCCTCCAGATCATTCAGAACCTTCCTTAGAGCATTAGCCCACTCTTCATAGTCGGCGATACTCAAGGGCCGCCACTTGGCATTCGGCAACAGCCTTCACAGGGCCAAAGGCGGCGTTCCGATTCAGAACTCTAGGAAGCTTTACTTTCAGGACAGAATAAAAAGCTTTGACGACTTCCTGGGCCATCTCGTCGTCTTCAGTGGAGGTCGTTGGGAGGATGCTTGATGAGGTTCTTCCGCTCCAAAAAGAGATGCCTGACAAGAAGCCGAACCTGACAAGAAAACAATATATGCATCAGTAACCAAAAAAGGGGAGTGTGAAAGTGTTGTAATTTCGTACCTTCAGTATGCTCAACACCAACTTGGGCTATGTCATCGGTCTTGGTTTCAGGGAAACCGAGAACAGGCCCAGGCTGTTCAAGAAGAACAATATCAAGGCCTCGAGCAGCATCAGGTCGGGTATTTTCTACGGCTCCAGCTGGACCGGGAGCAGATTCAGCAACAGCCCCCTCAGTAGGCTGTTTAACCTCTCCTTCTGCAGCCGATGCTGGCTCACTAACAGATCCCTCTACACCAGCAAATTTAGGGGAGCTGGAAACAACCTCTGTTTCTCCCCCAATGCCTTGGGCTATCATCACGAGTGGTTCCTTCTCCTTTTCTACAAGCGAATATACAATCGTGGTCAGCCTCACGAAGAGCACGCAAAATCAAAGTCGATAAATCTCATTCGAAGAGAGGTGCAAAGATAACGTACCCACGGAAGAATGAGCCGATTGGACTTGATTTTCATCCAAGTCCTTCATCATAGCTCCTATCGCGGACATATCCCCCAAAGAAATGTCATAGGAGGAACTAATCTTTTGATTGCCGTCATGGTCTGGGCCTTCGCCCTGATCATCCCGTCGCTCAAGCCTTACAACGGAAGAAGACCCGCCCTCATCTATCGGTTGAGGACGAGCAGGGGACACTATTGTTATGTCCATCTTTTCAGACGAAGAAGCACCTGTCGTATTCGTGACTTCAACGTCCTGCGCAAAGGACAAATGCAATGGTGAAAAAACTCCTAATGGTTTAACCAAAATGGCTATGGAGTCTAGGAGGGATCTACCTCCCGAATGGTAACGGCCCGCGACGCCGTCTGCCGAGAAGATCTTCTGGGAGGAGGCGAGCCGGCACTCACATCCGCGACCTTCTTTCTCACTCGGGAAACAACAACCTTCTTCCTTTGGGGTCGTGGAACCAGCTCGGTGGAAGCCTTCCTCTTATGAGGAATGTTAGGAAGAGGTTCTTCAGTATCCTCTCTCCGAGGCGCTACAATAATAGGCTCCTCAAGAATAACTCTCTGCTGTGGCACTACAGCCGGCTCAACTGTGGGTGCGGCGCCTTCCTTTCTGTAACCCCCCATTGCGCGCACTCTTCCTATATCAGCAAGAGTAGGGGCAAACCTAGTCTCCAATATTAAACTCTGCTCACGATCATACCGAGAATGAAGGGTATTGACCTGAATATAGAACTTGGCAGCAGCAAAAAGCATGTGGGTGTCAGGCTTATCTTCTAGCAGGGTAAAAACTGCCCCCGTACATCCAGCATTATAGTAGCCCCATGCATGTGCCCCGTCGATCAGACTCTCTATCGACTGTAGATGAGGACTGGGATTGCCCAAGAGAAGCTGGCTGTAGCCGAATTGCCGTGCAAAGAGACTCGGCAAATAAGGTTCCAAGAAAGTGTGGTTCCTATTCCTGAACACCAGATAGGAAGGCCTGATGGATTGGAGCCAACGAAATGCCCCAATATGCAGGCTAGTAGTGAGTGCTCCCTCATGTACTTGGGTGTCTCCTACGCGGCCACTACCAGACAGAGGCAACACTCTGAAGAATTCATAGTTTTGCAGAAAACTCAAAGCCTTCCTGCAAATAGGCACCCCTGTAACGGTCCAATCCACATCTTTAAATCTCCGAAGAAAGGCATCCCCCGCAAAAGGGTCTGCCATCAGCCCGGCATTCATCAATCTGGGACAATACAGCACCAGGCATCCGATCAGATAATGAAATGGAAACTCAGTCCTAGCAAAATCCTTTCTGCCATCGGTTGTCATCGCGTTCACAACGAAGTGTCGCAAACCTCGTTGGATGGCGCAGACCATCGCTGAAAGCAGAGCAAGTTGGCGTCCAAAGGCCAGCTTTACAGCCGGAAGTATCATACCCCGGCTTATTCTTTCAATAGACCCTGAACCACCAGGGACTACACAATCACGAAGCCATGTCATCAGAAAAGCGGCTAGCACCACCTTTTCTGACAGCTTGAACTCGGCTTGCCTGAAGAAATGATAAACCGGGAAGTTGCCCTCAGGATTATCACTATCTTCGACGTCTACAGACCCATGATCTGCCATCAACTGCTCTATCTCAGATTTTGTCGAGGGCTTGCGAGACGAGAAAGAGACTGGGTCGTCTCCTTCTTCTCTGGTAAAGATGTAGTTGGTCCATGCCCTCATATGGGGAAGGGATCCCTCAGTCTTACCCTTCTTCGTGATCCGGTGACAAATAAAAAGGTGACAGAGCAACTCTTTGTACACCTTCATCATCTCAGAGTCCTCCCTCTCCAAATCTAGGAGCTCCGTATCACAGGGGACGTATTCTGCGTACGGCTCCATCCCCGAGGGAAGTTTGGATATCGCCTGCATCTCGTGAAGAGCCAGACCCATCTCCCCACCCGGAGTGAAGAAAGTACACGTGTAATGGTTGTATAACTCCTCCAAGGAGACAAACATTGGCCAGTTAACCTTAATGCCATATTGGGTGGCTCTAACGGCATAAAAAAGACCCGCAGCTTTTAGGGTGGCCTCGTAAGTCGAGAGCACCCTAGAACGGGACAAAATATCTCCAACCTTCCATCCGCAGCTTCCCTCCCGGATACGACTCCTTCTTTGATAGCATCAAGTTGGAGAGAGTCTCAGCAGCGTAAGGGTGAAGATCAATCGGGACATTGTTCATTATGACCCCAGGATGCAGCCCCCTCATGGAGTAGGACGTGGAACCATTGACACACTTGAATGTGTCCTTCTTCCGGTCACCAGATTGGAATTGGATCCTGCTAGAAACAACCCCATGCAGTTCAGGGGTCAGGTCCCATTTCATCTTCCTCTGCACAGCCAGATCAGTAAATGCTGACAGAGGGTATTGGCGCTTCATCGATGGCAACCATATTCTTTGGTTATTTAACTTAACTACCAGAGGGTCTTCTAGACATATCGTCTCATCATCCTCGAATCCTATACTGTCACCGAATAGGAAGTACGGCTTCTTGAATGATGTGCCCCTCCAAGCAAGAGCTTCTCGTCGTTAATCATCTGCTTCAGGAAGGTCTTGTCATGTTCAAGTATGGCGATCGTCCATTCCGTAGGCTGGTCATGACTGATATTGGCCTAAACATTGCTGACCATGTTGGTTATGAGGCTTGTGTCGAGGACTTGGCAAGCAGAGCCGAAAGAGAATCTACCAAGTTCCGGGACAAACATGTTAACTGCAAAGACAGAAGAGAAAGTCAGACTCAGAATCTATAGAAAAAAAACTAAGTGCTGGAGGAATCCTATGCGCCCAAAGGGTTATGCTCCCAAAACAACATGTAGGCGCATAACATACAACAGCATGTGGGCGCATAACATGCGGCAGCATGAGGGCGCATAACATGCAGCAGCATGTGGGCGCATAACACACCACAGTGTGGACACATGCTTCTGTGGGAGCATATGAATGCTCACAAAAACATGTTGCCTTGGGCACATGCACCCGGCAGAGGAAAAGTCTGAGCGTCAAAAATTAATGCTCAAGACTTTGTTTTGAGGCGTAGCCTCACCTAGGATCGGGTCTTGGACTGACGAGGACGCTGTCGCAGGAGGAGAGCCACTCGGTGCAGCCCCTTGTTCTTTGCAGATCTCTTGGGGGTCTTGGGAGACATGGTTCGTACAGAGAAAAGATAAAAAGTCTTTTTGAAAGTTTTGAAGGAAAAGAGAATAATGAATTTTCTCTCTCCAAAAGCCTATTTATAGGCATAGGCCAAGCACTATGCGCCCACTACTCCAATGTGCCTATGCGCCCACTGCGTACTATGCACCCACTATGACTTATGCGCTCACATGAAGACCCCGTCTCTTGCACATTATGCGACCGCCACTTGCTGACATGGACAACGCATGAAGGATGGACCTCTTCAAATTCCACTCCGATGAATCTATCAGTTCATATTTTCGAGGAAGATCTCAACAGCCATCTCTCTGACAGTTTGGCCAAACTCTATGCGCCCAAAGGGAGAGCTACGCTATGCGCCCACTGCATCACGAGAAGACGGTCCATGCTTCTTTCAAAGTATTTCGAACTCGTTCAAGTATCGAAAACTTTGAAGTGGGTCTTGTAGAAGCATGAAAATTTCAGCAGTCTTGACAACCATGCACCCAAGCCAGAGAAGTCATATGCGCCCAAGCCAGAGAAGTCATATGCGCCCAAGTGACCAGAGCATGCTATGCGCCCAAGTCTCTAGAGCATACTATGCGCCCAAGCCACCAGAGCATGCTATGCGCCCAAGTCTCCAGAGCATACTATGCGCCCAAGCCCCCAGAGCAAGCTATGCGCCCATGCGCCCACTCTAGGCTCCTCCAGACGGGGGCACATAGCCCTGTTTCAGGCTATGCGTCCAAGTCAGAATAGCCCCCAGCTCGGTCAAACCCATGATCAATCGTGCACCGAAGCATACAGCCACGTCAGTCTCCACGAGCAGTCATGCACCGGAGCATGCGGCCACGTCAACTCTACGATCAACCCACGATCACACAGTCTGCACGTGCCTACACTCTATGCACCCAAAGCAGGACTATGCTGCCACATGAAAATCAGTATATTTTCTCATGTGGGCGCATAACATCATTCCAGCACGAAAACAACTATAAAAAAGGGTCTCATACCTCTTCAAAATAGAGAACGAAGAGCATTTTTAAGAGCCAAATTGCTGCACTTCTTGCCACTGAGCCGAGAGTTAGCAATTTTCTTAGGTTTTCTCCTACTTTTGTAATCGGAGTGTCAACGGAGTAAAGGAGCAACTGCCGCTCGATCTCCATCGTCCCATTCCCTAGAATTTTTTTTGTACTCGGGGATCCTTATCACAGGATCTCTCAGGCATACTCGATTTGTGGTGCCCTGCGCCAATAAAAAAGACAGCATTTCTTCTTCTTCTTTTTTGTGTGTGTCCACAGCTACAATCTATCCTGGCTTTCCATTTGGTCTGTCGCGGTCGGAATAAAGTATATATGGAGCCCTATTTGCCAAGTCGCTTCACGCGTCAGTTTGGCTATAATCAGCTTCCGTAGACTAATGCCAGTGACTGTCTTGGGTAGAAAGGCAGCCTGCTCGATGGTGCGTGGGCCTGGCAATATTATAATGTTGGTTGTACCCAGGCGTATTTCGTATCCCCCTTGCAAACATCGATAGTGTATATTTTGTATTATGTCGTAAGTTTCTACTTCTTAGCAAACAATCAAGCCCCGAGCTATAATCGGGAGGAGAGTTTCATAAAGGGGATGCGGTTTTCCCTTCATGTGAAGAGGACCCGCGCCTCCTTTCCAACCAGTGGAGCAGACAGGAAGGAAGCTCCCGTACGTTCGTCCCCTCGACGAAAACGGATGAAGAGAGTTTCTTTTAGAGTAACTTCCCTAGTGAGGGTCATGGAACTTTGATTTCTTTATGGAAAGAGGAAAACTTTTATTGACCATTTCCCCCTCTTTATGAAGGTTTCTCGTAGGAGTACCCGGGCTCCTAGGGTAATATCCAACCCGCCTCCGTCTCCTAGCTAGGAGGATGCGGTTGATGTCGTTTCCTTATCCGAAAATGAAGAGAACTTGGATGTGATAATGTAACCCCTATTTTGAAAAAAATTTAATAAATGAAAAATAATTTCAAATTTGCCCCAAATTGATTCCATTAGGTTCTAAATATTTTTCTATTAATTTTATAATTTTTCTGCGATTTGTTTGGAGTCGTTTGGACGTCATTTGAATTTTTTTTATAATTTAAAAACTGCTACCATAAAAGCTACATTTCTCATATTTAATGGCAAAATGGTAAATATTTAACCCTAGGAATGAGTTAGTAATTAACCATGGTTAGTTTGCCCTAATAATTTTTTCCTATAAATAGACACACACCCCAAAGTGAAAAACTCTAATTTCTATCAATTTTAATTATTGTTAGAATCCTCAATTTTATTATTTAAAAATTATGTCACTGTGCAGTGAACAGTAACCAGAGTTACTGTTCACCGCCGACGAGCTCGCCACCGACGACCAACACCGACGACCCTCGTTCTCCGCAACCCGACACCGCTGTCGACCACCGAGGCCACAGTCGAGTTCATCTCGATGAGCCGCAGCCCGACGCCGCCGCCGACCGCCGACCGCCCCAGCACCGCCGTCATCGCCCGCCCGACCGTTCAAGTATGCAACTCCCCCATTTCTCGATCAATTCGTTAATTTCTTGGCATGAACATGTTCGTCTCAATGAGACGAACATTTTGCCCCCAGTCACGTCTCACCCCGACACCAGGACACGTAGAAATGTCTAGTCCTAGTTTAGGACACTCGGACATGGCACAAAAATGTGTCGTGGTGACAAGAAATTGGCACCATTGTGTCGAGAATGACACGATGAACAAGGCCATACCATTTGACATGAAAATTCGTGACTCTAAATGCCCAACACAACACTGGACATGTTTATACGTGTCCTAGTTAAGCAGAACACGAAGATGGTGACCCATAGCGGGTCGGATCTCCGACCCGCTGTTAACCGAACCCGTTAAAGGGTTCAACATAAATTTAAGAGGGATCCCCCTTTTACCAGCGGGCCGAGTTGGCCCACTGGTCAGCGTGCGAGTTCGAACCCCCCTTGTTGACCCGAGTTCGAATCCCCCCTTCGTATGTATTAAGTGAATTTTTGTGGAATTGTTTATAAGTTTGTATATATATATATATATATATATATATATATATATATATATATATATATATATTTATATATATCTAATGTATATATTAAAATACTGTATAAATACAGTATACTATGTATACTGCCAATACTATATATTTCTGTCTAAACCACATTTTCTGCATATGTAATTAATTAATATTATTTATATATATATATTTGTATATATGTTTCTATGTATATATATGGGTCTAAAAAAATAAAATAAAAAAATATATGTATATATATGGGTCTAAATAAAATATGATAAAATAATATCAATATAATATTGGAATTTCTTTGTGTTTTTGATGAACACATCATATTAAATTATATATTTATATATTTAATTCTGTCATTTAATTCTGTCATTTAATTTCTGTCACTTAAATTATGTCATTTAAATTATGTCAATATAAATACAGTGCCTATACTGTAATATTTAAATATGTACTCTATAAATACAGTGTCCATACTGTAATATGTAAATAAATACAGTGCCTATACTGTAATATATATTTTATAAATATAGTGACTATACTGTAATATGTATGCTCTCAATTTCTGTAATTTAAATTCATTATTTAAATTCCATATTTATTTACGATTTCACGTACTTTGTGCAAACGGTCACTCTAAGTCCAAGCCTACTATGGGTTGATTGGACTTAGGTGAGTCTACACATATTCGGGGTCTAGTCGAGACATGTTGGACTTGGTTCACGGCCGCGGGTCTCGTATCTGGACTTCGGTTCAAATTCCGATACGTGGACAAATACATTAAATAATTATTTATTTAATTTCAGAATCAGTGCTTTATGATATTTGAATTTTTAGACAACTTTTTAATGCTGAATAAGTTCCAGAATTTTTTTTATATAAAATACTATGTTATTTAAGCTAATTTAATATAATTTTATTAGGATTTAATTTACTGTTTTGCCACTATTTAAAAATAGAAAACCAGAGCTCATTTTCAATGTACACTTGTAAATTGATTTTTAAGAAATACTTACACTGGATTATAAATTCTAGAAAATTTATATTAAATTACTATAATTAACAAGGATCAATTTGGTATATTATTTCACATAAAATATGACTGCATAACTATCTTAATAATTATTGGAACACAATGTACAATATGAATAATTAATTAATTAATATTGACTTGTGTGTTTTTGGGATATTTTAGTATCGGGACCTTACCCTATCTAAGTATAGAGACCCTACTTGTTAGGTTAGATGTTGTTACATTCCATTAGACTACTAGAGCATCACTTAGCTAGTTACCTATCAGGAGCTGTGTCACAACACTAGTGTAAATTCTTGAATGTAGCATAGAGGCTGAGATTGTATATCATTTTGACAGGACACCGGACATCTATAGCTATATATTCTTATCCTTGCTTTGCTCAGGCAAGTACCCGTACAAACTTTATTTACTGCATATGATAAACTATGTTAAAATACCGTTTCTTGAACTGCAAGTCATATCATGCTTTATACTGCTCTCAGTACATACCATGCTCTATAATATCCCAGTATCTTTACATGTTTAGAAAACCTGTTGTATATCTCACATGATGGTTATTGGGACATGGAAAAAACTGATTGTTGAATACGTGATCATGTTCCATTCTTCCGTACGTATCTACCGAGCAAGGTTGACATTTTATATGTATACCTTGTCGTAGGCGTACCAGTTGTATCTATACGTATGTACATCTATCGCTTGCTTACTTGTACGAAAGTACATTTTATATACTTGTGCCACAGTACATTTTACACCTATTGACGATCACGTACCTGCTCCAATTTTAAACAATATATATACATGTACCGCCATGACAAATGTATCCTTGACATGATAGTTGTGATATTACATGATAGATTGTGCCATGACATGATTCCAGTTATTACATCTCTTATCATTTCATGCTTAGTATATTATGTTTGTAGAATCAGTACTTGATCCCGTCCTGACAGGATAATGTTGTAGGTACACTATCCGAGAAGAAAATGCTATTTGATACCTACTACGGGACTGCCTTAGAGGACCTGGCCTTTGTTCCAGAAGAGGCCCCAGCGGGGAATCTTGCTTAGTTATCTTTCCTGTTTTAAACTTAGATTTTGAGTTGTTACAACTTCTACTTGGTTACTGGACCTTGTTTCCAGTTCTTACTTTGAAAGTGTAATAACCTATAAAACTTATTTGTTTTCGTCAATAGAAGTTGTGTTGTGATGAACTCTTAAAAATGCTTTAATATATGTCTGTTGCATACTTAGTACC
This sequence comes from Iris pallida, assembly GCA_029216955.1. Classification (NCBI taxonomy): domain Eukaryota; kingdom Viridiplantae; phylum Streptophyta; class Magnoliopsida; order Asparagales; family Iridaceae; genus Iris; species Iris pallida. Next base: position 40,259,608 of record JANAVB010022597.1, on the reverse strand, counting down.
ATTTTGTCTATCTCTTAGAACAACTTACTACACTTTAACCAAGCGTAGGCTGGATATGGTTCGGTCCGGCCCAACAATTTGGGTAGCGGGTCGTGACAGATAACATCCTCCTTTGATTTTTTAAAGGGGTATATCGATGATTTGATGATTGCCTTGAATAGAGCCTAGGAGAGGGCAAGCTCATTAGGTGAATTTCTTGTTATGGGTTTTCCTCTATTTTTTCTCTAAAACTCGAGAGAGATTATTTGTTGCAGTGGGCCCGTCAGTGCTTGGGATTTGTGTGGCGATCGAAGTTGAAGGGGGAGCAATCACCATGCACCCCGATACCCTACCTGGGAGTGTGGTCATAGGGCCCCCTCCTGAAGTCGACACTCTGTCCAACCCTGAAGAAAGTAGGGCTGATGTTGGTCCTTCTTCTTCAGTGGCCCCCCTTGATGACAAGACTGTGGAGGAGGTGGTCTTCCAATAAACCGAAAAGGAACCTGTACTCAAGGTGACCGATCCCTAGGGTATAGAACCAGTGTCTGGAGTTCCTACCCCGATTGAACTCTAGTTGGTGGTACTCCTCTGTTGGTCCATACAGCCATGGTCGAACCGATTTCGATAATTGACTTAAAACTCCGAGCACTATATGAAAAGAAACAGAAAATCGCAGATCTCGTCTCAACAATTTTTTTACTTTATTCTGTATTTTTTTTATTGAGTCTAGAAAATTGTGCATTGGGATCACTGGCAAATTTAGAAGACCCTACTCACAAAAATCATTTTTCCTGACCCAAAACAAAAACCTAAACCTTTGTTTATCCAAAAACTCCACAAACCAAAATGACCTAGATTTGACCTAACCAAACTCGGCCAAAGTTCTGCCCGAACTCGGTTAAGTCAAATTACTTATGGTCAGCAGCAAATTCCTACTCCTTTGGATCTGTAATGTTCAAAATTATGAAAGTTAACCTTACCGAGTTCTGCCCGAACTTTGTCCTAGAAAATCATATAAATAGAGAATAATTTCACGTTTCTATTCACTCATTCATTCTTCATCTTCTCTCTCTATTCTCAAGCCTTCCTATATGCTTAAAGAGCTATAATCTTCCTATTTCCAAGATAACACCTATTCTTCTAAGTGCCCGTGGTTTTCGATTAGGAGTATTCGAGTTGTACAAGCTTGGAGTATAAAAGCTTTCTTTCAGAAAGGTGTTTGAATTTTGTTCGTGGGCTTCGGATAAAAACACAATGGTGTTGAAGTTGGCGTGTTCTTCGGAGCAAAGCACGTGGTGTAACCTCTATTTCAAATAGTGGATTAAATAGCGGGCAATAGTTCTCGAGACTGGACTAGTCCTCTCAGAGGCAAACCATTATAAACCTCGGTATCTGCATACTACTTTCTTGTCTTATTTACTTATTGCTTTACTTTATCGCATTTAAGTATTTATATATAATTGTCTTTGCATGCTTAGTTTTTAATTAGAAAATATTTTTTGTTGCACTTGTCACGCCCCAGAACCATAATACTGGAGAGCGGGGGCAGACGTAGACAGCTACGTATATGAAATGGATTCCATCTCGCTATACGGTCACGGCTGTCTAGATACATGAGGGTTTACTACAAGCCAACAGTCTCCTATGGTCATGAACAAGCCTAGTGTCTCAATCACAAGCAAGTAAGTAAATGTTACAAGATGTATGATCATTAAATATACAATGATTAGGCGTCCCAAATATTACATATTCAGCTGATCATGAAGCTAGTCGTTACAAAATGTGAGGACTAGCAAGAGTTTAGTCATACATGATCAACCCTAGGATCTGTCAATCATGTTACAGCCCGTAGGCAGACAGTAAGTAAGTGCAATCGAGCTAAACAGATGCTCGTCGGCTAAACGCCTCAAAAGAATATTTTTACAATAGAGTGGGAGAGCCAAAAATAACCCACTCGTTGCCAGGGTTCCGTCTAGTGGCCACCATCTGGCTGGGAAGTCGGTAGATCCTCTGGAGTTGCTCCGAAATCTGGCCACACAAAACCAGCTGGGTCAGACCCCAGAAGGAGCAAGTGCCACAAAGGAAGCTTCACTTAAGAACTAAAACCAGCAATCAGCACAGGAATATAAATATAAATAAAATAAGGACATGAATAAAAGGAAACATATCAGGATGATATACGACGAGATAACCATGGAACTATTCAGATAGCCAGGTTACAACCCGTAAACCAAACAAGGACCGGGGTTGTAACCCTTCGTCTGAACAAAGCTTGGTTTCTCACCATTTATCGGTAAAATAAATACAAGCATTCTGGTCATTCAATAATCTGGAACAGGATCAGGGCAAAACTAGACTGGTTAGACTCCGTCCAATCACTTCACGGCCAAGCAAGAATTACGGCTTGATACTTTAACTAACTAAGGTTGTCACAAGCCTAATTACTAACAAGATGCAGTGAGATTATTCCACAGCCACAAGCCCTGCAGACCATCCAGGTTACCCAGGTCGAAAGATTAGGGTTGAATTCAGGTGGGTACATCGTCCAGGAAACGCATGTACCCTTAAGTAGCTTGAAGGGTGCAACACATGACAGTGTGCTGGAAATGTGCCCTACTCGACGGCAGGCTACAGATCCCAAGCGCGCCCAGGTAACGGGATTGCCTGTAGCTGGGAAATCTCTTCATGACTAATGTATTAATCTAGTTGTTAACCTTAGTTCATTTTAGTAGGTACTCCTGACCGTGGTACTCAGGAGTCCCCTCCTAGACATGATGCAAGACAGGACTGGTTTATTTATACAAGCACAATCGCCCACGGTGTCCAGGATTAATTGTACAGGTCATGTCATGTCAGGTAGCCGTCGCAACAGCTTATCAAGATATAACATGTCAGGTTTATCATGTCAAGTGTACTTGTCAGGAGTGCGCCACGACGGCCCACTATCAGGTCATGTCAGGTCATAATGTCAGGAGTGCACCACTACGGGTCACTATCGTGTCATGCTCAGGTATCATTTCCAAACATATTAAACAAATCCATGATTATCAAGTTCATGACAAAAGGCGTAAGGATATAAAATGGACGTTAAATATCTAATAAAATATCAATATACAGGGCTATAGAAGATCAAGGGTAATCAGGCTACGCTCAAGCCAGGCTACACTCAGGCTGGCGTATGCTCAGGTCTGCGTACCAAGGATCCATACACTTCCAATGGGAAGCGTATGCAAGGGTCAACGTACACAAGGGCACGCTCAAGCTACAGGTCAGCGTACGCTCAAGCTAGCGTACGCTCAAGACTGCGTATGCTCGAGCTAGCGTACGAAAGGAGCCAGCGTACGCTTAGCGTACCAAGGCACGCGTACGCTCAAGCTAGCGTATGCTCAAGACACGCTGCCAACAGGCAGCGTATCAAGGTGAGCGTACGCTCACTAAAGAGCAGCGTACGAAGGCTAGCGTACGCTCGCTAAAGAGCAGCGTACGAAGGCTAGCGTACGCTCGCTAAAGAGCAGCGTACGACTCAGTGGCATAAGCTAAAAAGCTAGCTCACTGTTCACTGTCTTCTCCAAATGGCAAGAACAGCAAGAACTCTAAAGTTGAATCTAAGCTTCAATTGTCCAAATCTTGGTCAAAACAAGTCCGAATCCAACTTTCCAAAGGTCAAAATTGGGTAGAATGAAATGCTCTACAACATGGAACCATCAAAACTTGAAAACAAGCAAGTTTGATAGATCAAAACACCAAAAATCCGAAAATAGCAAAACTCTAGATCTACAAGAATCGAAGCCTCAAAATGGAAAATGACAAGTTCTAATGTGGTTTAGAATCATGAGGAGAAGCTAATGAAACCATCAAAAAGGAGTTCTCTTGTGGAAGCAAGTTACACTTGCCTATGGTTGGGGAGTTGTGGAGAGGAAGGAAGAAGAAGAAGAAATAAATGAGAGTTATGGAGGAGAGAGAAGGTTGGTGGGGAAATAAATATCATGGGTGGTGGTAGGTAGGGGGTTCACCTTGGTCCATGATGGACCAAGCAACCAGCCGGCCAAACCAAGTCAACCAAAACCGAGAGTTAAACCAAGCCAAGAAAACTAAGCAAGGAACAATACAAGAAAATACGTACACATATTTCCAAAATACTTAATACGAACCACATGCATTACAACTCTACCCACCTTAAAAGAATTCCGTCCTCGAAATTTAATTAAGAGGCTAGAGGGACAAGAACAAGCTACACTATTCACAGGCAATTATACTAGGCAATCAATCAATCATGCAAGCAAGGAATTGATGGCATGAGGCATAAGAAAGACATTATACCTCACGAGTCAAACAAGTCGGGATATCGTGATCGGATATCCTCCTCACGCTCCCACGTTGACTCCCCCAAAGAGTGATGACCCCAAGCAACTCGGACTAACTTGATAGTCTTGTTCTTGAGGATCTTCTCTCTTCGATCCAATATAGACACGGGCCTCTCCTCATACGAAAGGTTGGTACCAACAACCAATTCCGAATGATCCAGGATGTGGCTCGGGTCCGGGATGTACCGTCGTAATTGGGATACATGGAACACGTCATGCACCTCGCTTAGCGACGGCGGAAGAGCGAGACGATAGGATACATCTCCTACTCGCTCCAGAATGTCAAACGGTCCTATATACCTAGGACTAAGCTTGCCCCGTACGCCGAAACGAATGACGCCACGGTTAGACGAAATCCTTAGGAATACATGATCGTCGATCGAGAACTCGAGAGGGCGCCGATGAGAATCGATCCAATGGCGCTGGCGATCTTGGGCAACTCGAAGGTGATCTCTGACTCGCCTGACTACTTCAACGGTCTGAGCAATCATTTCTGGACCAAGCATCTGCCTCTCTCCAACATCATCCCAGGCTAGCGGGGATCTGCACTTCCTACCATACAATGCCTCGAACGGTGCCATCTGGATACTGGCCTGGAAACTGTTGTTGTACGAGAATTCTACCAGGTGCAAGTGATCTTTCCATGAACCACCGAAGTCAATTGTGCAAGACCACAACATGTCTTCAAGAGTCTGGATCGTGCGCTCCGACTGACCATCTGTCTGCGGATGATATGCTGAACTGAACTGGAGATGAGTCCCCAAACTCTCTTGCAAGCTACGCCAAAAGTGCGACGTAAATCTTGAATCTCGGTCCGAGGTGATACTGACTGGCACTCCGTGCAATCTAACAATCTGCCTGAGGTACATCTCTGCTAACTGAGCCGTCGACTGACCAACTCTGAATGGAAGAAAGTGAGCCACTTTCGTGAGCCTGTCAACTATAACCCAGATAGCATCTCTACCAGCTGGGGATCTAGGTAGTCCAGTCACAAAATCCATGGTCACATGCTCCCACTTCCATTCTGGAATCGGTAAGGGCTGAAGAAGTCCAGCCGGTCTCTGATGTTCGGCTTTAACTTGTTGGCAAACCAAACACCGAGAGACAAACCGAGCTATCTCCCGCTTCATGCCATTCCTCCAGAAGTGCTGACGGATATCACGGTACATCTTCGTACTGCCAGGATGGATGGAATACTGAGAACTGTGCGCCTCTGACATGATCTCCTGTCTGATATCTCCACTGGGTACACAAAGACGCTTACCATGCCTAAGTGTACCATCCTCATGAATACATAACTCTGGTCTTCGTTCTGCCTCACACTCTGCTCTGAGTCGCTGAAGCTTGGAATCTGCCGACTGCGACATCCGGATCCTCTCGACTATAGTGGACTGAACTTGCATGCTGGCCATCAACGCCACACTGGAAGGGAGAACAACTTCTATGTCCATCTTCTGAAGATCTGCTAACAGCTCTGGTTGCGCTGTTAGGAAATAAGCTCCGGCTCTCCTGCTCAATGTATCCGCAACAACATTGGCCTTCCCAGGATGATACTGCAAGCTGACATCATAATCCACAAGAAGTTCCAGCCACCTTCTCTGACGCATGTTAAGATCCTTCTGGGTGAAAACATACTTCAGGCTCTTGTGGTCGGTAAAAATCTCCACCCTGTCTCCATACAAGTAGTGCCTCCACAACTTAAGTGCAAACACCACTGCTGCCAGCTCCAAGTCATGGGTTGGGTAATTCCTCTCATGATCACGAAGTTGTCGTGATGCATAAGCTATTACCTTCCCATGCTGCATCAGAACACATCCTAAACCTCTGCCTGAAGCATCACAGTACACTGAGAATCCTCCGGTTCCATCTGGAAGCGTGAGAATAGGAGCTGTTATCAATCCCCGCTTCAACTGCTCAAAAAAACTCTGACACTCTGCTGTCCAAGCAAATTGCGCATCCTTGCGGGTCAACTGCGTCAATGGCGCTGAAATCCGAGCAAACTCTGAAACAAACCGCCGGTAATAGCCGGCCAATCCAAGGAAACTGCGAACTTCTGCAACTGTGCTGGGCACTGGCCACGATTCAATAGCCACAATCTTCTGGGGATCCACTTCTACCCCTCCTCTGGTGATGATATGACCCAAGTACGAAATGCGGTCGAGCCAGAACTCGCATTTACTGAACTTGGCATACAACTGGTGCTCCCTGAGAGTCTGAAGAACAACTCTGAGATGCTGCTCATGCTCCGCCTCACTCTTGCTGTAGACCAGGATGTCATCCAAGAACACAATCACAAACTGATCCAAGTAAGGCATGAAGATGCGATTCATGAGGTCCATGAATACTGCCGGCGCATTGGTTGCTCCAAAAGGCATAACAAGGAACTCCCAATGCCCATATCTCGATCTAAAAGCTGTCTTCGGGATGTCCTGCTCTCTGACTCTGATCTGATGATATCCTGAGCGCAAGTCAATCTTCGAGAATACTGATGCCCCTTTGAGTTGATCAAACAAGTCATCTATCCTCGGAAGAGGGTATCTGTTCTTGATTGTCACTGAGTTCAAGGTACGATAATCAACACATAACCTGGACGTACCATCCTTCTTTTTCACAAGAAGCATCGGGGCTCCCTAAGGCGATCCACTAGCACGAATGAATCCCTTGGTTCTGAGTTCTTCAATCATCTTGTACAAGATCTCCAATTCTGACGGCGCCATCCTGTAGACTCTCTCTGACACTGGGGCTGTCCCGGGAATCAAGTCTATAGTGAACTCGATCTCCCGCTCCGGAGGCATACCTGGTAGCTCTTCTGGGAAAACATCTGGGAACTCATCCACTATCCTGGGCAACTGCACTGCTGCTACTGCCATCCGCAATACTGGAGGAGATGACTCAACCTCACCTCGAGAGAAAGAAAACTCCGGCTCTCCTGGAATGCTAAAAACAACCCTACCAATATGGCAGTCTATCCTAGCATACTGGTTCCTCAACCAATCCATCCCTAAGACCACATCATAATCGGCCATCGGGAACTCTATCAACCTAGCGGGGAATTCTCTACCGCTAACTATGATCCGACACGAGGAAAACACTCTGTCTACTCCCACAAGTCCGTTACCAGTAAGTATATTGAGCCTTACTGATAATGACTCGGGCTCCAATCCTACCCGTGTCGCGAATCGTGCAGACATAAATGAATGCGATGCACCAGAATCAAATAAAGCTGAAGCTGGAAAGGAGTTGACGAGAATAGTACCTGCCACTACCTCTCCTGGTGCCAATCCTTCCTCCACAGTCATCACCATGGCCTGACCGTGCCCTCGGGGTGCTGGTCCCCTCTGCTGAAACCCTCGCTGTCTGCTCTGACTCTGAGCTTGGGCTTGCGTATACTGCTGGGGGTTCTGCTGCTGAAACACTTGGGACTGAGGCGGCAAGGGCCTCATCAATGGATACTGCTGCTGCTGCTGCTGCTGGATCGGTGCTGGTCCTCTCACCGAAGAGCTAGAAAGGTTGGACGATGATGAACCACCCCTATTCGGGCAGGATCCAACCCTATGGTCTGGTGCTCCACAAGCCAGACACAATCCCTGTGCCCTGCGACATTCTGCCACCACATGGCCTGGCTTCCCATAATGAGAACATCCCACTGCGGAAGACTGCTTCTGCTTCTGCTGCTGAGGGTGCGTCGGAGTGGAATGCTGAACCGACGTCACTGAGGCCGCTCGCCTCGGAGCTCCAATAGTCAAAGCCCTGGCTGCCGGGGCTGGTGCTGAAGACTGATTCATCTGGTCGTGAGATCTCTTTCGACCTCCGGCCCTGTCCACAATCCTCTGGGAGGTATACTCATGCCCCCGGGCTGCTCTCAAGACTGCATCAAAAGTCTGATGCTCAAACTGCTCGACTGCCAACAAGATCTCCAGGTGAAGTCCCTGCTGGAACCGCTGGGCTCTATCATACTCGGTTGCCACCAAGGTGGGAGCAAACCGACTGAGTCTGGAAAACTCGGCCGCATATCCGTCGACCGTTCTGCCTCCTTGCTTCAGATTGGTAAACCTCGTCTGCAGATCATACCGAGCCACGGCATCGAAATACTTGGTCTGGAATCTCTCTCTGAATACTGCCCAAGCAATAGGTGCTGCTAATCCAATGGCCTGCGCTGCCCACCAGCTGCGGGCAAGATCTAACAACTGCAGGCGCACAACTGCCACCTTCTCGTTCTCTGGGGTCCTGGCTGCTTCTAGAATCACCTCTGTGTCCTAAAGCCAAGCATCTGCCGCGATAGCGTCTTCACTACCGTCAAAGAAGGGAGGGTTCAAGCGCTTGAAGCTGTTGGCAGTGCTGTTACCCTGATGACCACCCCGGGTCAAAGCATCCGTCACTGCCTGGTGCAAGGCATCTCCACGCCGGTCTTGGAAAGCTATCAAGGTCCTGACGAGTCCTACCAAAGTGCCATCATTATGTTCTATAGGTTGAACTGGCTGGACTGGTGGCTCTCCGCCAGAAGGCACGACTCTGGAGGCTACTCCGGAATGCTGGGCTTGATCTTCCGGTTGCTGCTGGTCCGCGGGAGGTGCTCCGCCTTGCTGATCGGCCGGGTCAGGTACTATGCCGCTGAAGAAGACGACATAGGAAACAATAAGGAAGGACCAGGACAGAGCAACGATACAAGCATATGATCAGGACAAGAATCCAGGGATTCAGAAGATACGAGCAGAGATCAAGGACGAATACTGATTGAGACATCTATTCGGTAAACCCTCACATATCTTGATTTACAAGACCTGCATGGGCCACCACTTAAACCATGTCACGCCCCAGAACCAGAATACTGGAGAGCGGGGGCAGACGTAGCCAGCTACGTATATGAAATGGATTCCATCTCGCTATACGGTCACGGCTGTCTAGATACATGAGGGTTTACTACAAGCCAACAGTCTCCTATGGTCATAAACAAGCCTAGTGTCTCAATCACAAGCAAGTAAGTAAATGTTACAAGATGTATGATCATTAAATATACAATGATTAGGCGTCCCAAATATTACATATTCAGCTGATCATGAAGCTAGTCGTTACAAAATGTGAGGACTAGCAAGAGTTTAGTCATACATGATCAACCCTAGGATCTGTCAATCATGTTACAGCCCGTAGGCAGACAGTAAGTAAGTGCAATCGAGCTAAACAGATGCTCGTCGGCTAAACGCCTCAAAAGAATATTTTTACAATAGAGTGGGAGAGCCAAAAATAACCCACTCGTTGCCAGGGTTCCGTCTAGTGGCCACCATCTGGCTGGGAAGTCGGTAGATCCTCTGGAGCTGCTCCGAAATCTGGCCACACAAAACCAGCTGGGTCAGACCCCAGAAGGAGCAAGTGCCACAAAGGGAGCTTCACTTAAGAACTAAAACCAGCAATCAGCACAGGAATATAAATATAAATAAAATAAGGACATGAATAAAAGGAAACATATCAGGATGATATACGACGAGATAATCATGGAACTATTCAGATAGCCAGGTTACAACCCGTAAACCAAACAAGGACCGGGGTTGTAACCCTTCGTCTGAACAGAGCTTGGTTTCTCACCATTTATCGGTAAAATAAATACAAGCATTCTGGTCATTCAATAATCTGGAACAGGATCAGGGCAAAACTAGACTGGTTAGACTCCGTCCAATTACTTCACGGCCAAGCAAGAATTACGGCTTGATACTTTAACTAACTAGGGTTGTCACAAGCCTAATTACTAACAAGATGCAGTGAGATTATTCCACAGCCACAAGCCCTGCAGACCATCCAGGTTACCCAGGTCGAAAGATTAGGGTTGAATTCAGGTGGGTACATCGTCCAGGAAACGCATGTACCCTTAAGTAGCTTGAAGGGTGCAACACATGACAGTGTGCTGGAAATGTGCCATACTCGACGGCAGGCTACAGATCCTAAGCGCGCCCAGGTAACGGGATTGCCTGTAGCTGGGAAATCTCTTCATGACTAATGTATTAATCTAGTTGTTAACCTTAGTTCATTTTAGTAGGTACTCCTGACCGTGGTACTCAGGAGTCCCCTCCTAGACATGATACAAGACAGGACTGGTTTATTTATACAAGCACAATCGCCCACGGTGTCCAGGATTAATTGTACAGGTCATGTCATGTCAGGTAGCCGTCGCAACAGCTTATCAAGATATAACATGTCAGGTTTATCATGTCAAGTGTACTTGTCAGGAGTGCGCCACGACGGGCCACTATCAGGTCATGTCAGGTCATAATGTCAGGAGTGCACCACTACGGGTCACTATCGTGTCATGCTCAGGTATCATTTCCAAACATATTAAACAAATCCATGATTATCAAGTTCATGACAAAAGGCGTAAGGATATAAAATGGACGTTAAATATCTAATAAAATATCAATATACAGGGCTATAGAAGATCAAGGGTAATCAGGCTACGCTCAAGCCAGGCTACGCTCAGGCTGGCGTATGCTCAGGTCTGCGTACCAAGGATCCATACACTTCCAATGGGAAGCGTATGCAAGGGTCAGCGTACACAAGGGCACGCTCAAGCTACAGGTCAGCGTACGCTCAAGCTAGCGTACGCTCAAGACTGCGTATGCTCGAGCTAGCGTACGAAAGGAGCCAGCGTACGCTTAGCGTACCAAGGCACGCGTACGCTCAAGCTAGCGTATGCTCAAGACACGCTGCCAACAGGCAGCGTACGAAGGCTAGCGTACGCTCGCTAAAGAGCAGCGTACGAAGGCTAGCGTACGCTCGCTAAAGAGCAGCGTACGACTCAGCGGCATAAGCTAAAAAGCTAGCTCACTGTTCACTGTCTTCTCCAAATGGCAAGAATAGCAAGAACTCTAAAGTTGAATCTAAGCTTCAATTGTCCAAATCTTGGTCAAAACAAGTCCGAATCCAACTTTCCAAAGGTCAAAATTGGGTAGAATGAAATGCTCTACAACATGGAACCATCAAAACTTGAAAACAAGCAAGTTTGATAGATCAAAACACCAAAAATCCGAAAATAGCAAAACTCTAGATCTACAAGAATCGAAGCCTCAAAATGGAAAATGACAAGTTCTAATGTGGTTTAGAATCATGAGGAGAAGCTAATGAAACCATCAAAAAGGAGTTCTCTTGTGGAAGCAAGTTGCACTTGCCTATGGTTGGGGAGTTGTGGAGAGGAAGGAAGAAGAAGAAGAAATAAATGAGAGTTATGGAGGAGAGAGAAGGTTGGTGGGAAAATAAATATCATGGGTGGTGGTAGGTAGGGGGTTCACCTTGGTCCATGATGGACCAAGCAACCAGCCGGCCAAACCAAGTCAACCAAAACCGAGAGTTAAACCAAGCCAAGAAAACTAAACAAGGAACAATACAAGAAAATACGTACACGTATTTCCAAAATACGTAATACGAACCACAGGCATTACAGCACTATATTCACCCACCCTCTAGAGGTGACATCGATCCTACAATTGGTATCAGAGCACATTTTCTCTCTAGTTGGATTTAATTTCCTTTGAGATATGGCATCATTATACACAAGCAATGGTGAAGGCCAATCTACAAATAGGCTACCCCTATTTGATGGCACAAACTACACGTATTGGAAGACACATATAAGCTTTTACCTCAAGTCTCTTGATTTTAATTTATGGTCGATTGTCATTGATAGTTACAAGAAACCACTACCTATTGTGGTAGATGGTAATCTAGTGGAAAAACTATATGACAAATATACCGACAAAGAAAAGAAACAGACAAGTCTTGATGCAAAAGCTATTAATACTTTATTCTTTGCTGTAGATAGAACAGAGTTTAACAGAGTATCAACATGTGTCACGTTTCACGAAGTTTGAAAACTTGGAGGTAACTTCTGAAGGCACTTCATAAGTGAAGGATCCAAAATCATACGACTAACACAAGAGTATGAGGCCTTCAAAATGAAGCCTAATAAGACTATTATAAATATGTTTACTCAATTTCTAGATATTGTTAATCCTCTATCTTTCCTTGGAAAAGAATACAACAATCATGAGAAGATTCAAAAGGTACTTCGCGGGCTAACCAAGAACTAGGATCCTAAAGCGACGACCATAATTGATGGGAATAATCTCACTACGATGACTCTTGAAACCCTTATGGGAAAGCTTATGACACATGAGCTGGACCTTAAAGATTTTGAAGAGCTAGCACCAAAAGAAAAGGCTATAGCATTCAAAGCTAACCACAAGATAGCCTTCGATGACGAAAGTGAGACAGATAGCTCAGACAATGAGCAGATGACACTCATGACAAGGAACTTCAAAAGATTCCTCAAGTATGAGAAGTTAAGCAAGAAGAAGAAAGATTCCAGAGACGACGAAGAACCTATCTGTTTCAGTAGTAAGAGAATAAGTCACATCAAGGAAGACTGTCCTATTGTAGGAAAGGGAAGCAGGCGTGATCAGTGAAGCAAAAGAAGGACTTCGACTTAACACTAGCATCTGGTGTGAAAGCGAAGCTAATGACTCTGAAGAAGAAGAGAAGCCTCGCAACACATCAAATCTCTGCTTTATGGCTGCAGATACTAAGAAAATATCGAACCCTCTCTATGAAGAATTTATATTTGATGAATTGTCAAATGCCTTTACTGATCTGTTAGAAGATCAGAGAAAAATAATGGATTTGTACAAAAGTGCTAAGAAGGAGCTAAAATTTGTACAATCTAGTTTTCTAAGCAATCTCATATACTAGAAGATATTAAAAACTCTTCTAGTCACACGGATGAGGTTCTTCTTTAAAGCTGAGTCTACATGATGCTCTTAAAAAGCTTGAGAAAGCCAATCAAGAAAATGTAAAACTTAGCGATCTCTATGAACTAGAGAAAAGGAAGTATAACATTGCTACTCAGAGAATAGATGCACTCACGGCTAAGTACAATGAAGCATGTGACGTCTCTAAAAAGTTAGAGATTAAGCTGGACAAACAGGTTGTCAAACCTATAGCTCAAGTGAACACAAGTCACAAGGCTAAGCACAATCACAACACGACCAACACTGCTAGAACTGCTAGAAGCCATGTATATATGTACACCTTTCCACATAATAAAAAACGCACCCTTCTTCAAAAAACATATACATGATCTTCGAACTACACCTAGCACTAACACCTATGCTACATGTCATTATTGTGGTATAAAAGGACATGTATCACACCAATATAAGCTTATGAAT
>JANAVB010022597.1:40111056-40241056 GCA_029216955.1 Iris pallida | reverse complement strand
AGGTCTCAAATTACTAAACAATCAAACATGATCAAACAAAATCACAACAAACCAACTCCTAATTCTAATACTATCTCTAATCTATACCTCAAACTCAAAAGGTCTGCAGTGGCTATCGGCCCAGTGCCGATGTCTGTCCTGCGCCACGCGAATTCGGTCTCTGATGAGCTTCACCTTCTCGGCTGCATCTAAAACCATCTCAGGTCCCAATAAAGCTCGCCCTCCAACATCATTCCAAGACAAGGGTGTACGACATCTGCGCCCGTATAGTGCCTCGAACGGTGACATCTCAATGCTGGCCTAAAAATTATTATTGTATGCAAACTCCACTAAGTGCAGGTGATCCTTCCAGGATCCTCCGAAATCCAAAACAAAAGTCCGCAGCATGTCCTCGAGTGTCTGAATAGTCCTCTATGACTGTCCGTCCGTCTAAGGGTGGTATGCAGTACTAAACTTGAGCTGAGTGCCCAAACTAGTCTGCAGACTCCGCCAGAAATGGGAAGTAAAGCGTCTATCCCGATCCGAGATAATGCCCACCCGAACTCCATGAATCCTGACAATCTGCCGCATATACATCTGTGCTAGACTCTCAGTAGACGTACCCACTTTAAATGGTAAAAAGTAGGCCGATTTGGTTAACCTGTCTACGATGACCCAAATCGTGTCTTTCCCTCCTGGTGTACACGGCAATCCAGAAACAAAATCTATCGTGATGTGCTCCCACTTCCACTCTGGAATGGATAATGGCTGCAACAAACCTTCTGGCCTCTGTCTCTCTGCCTTGACCTGCTGACAGACCAAACATTTGGCTACGAAACGAGCTACCTCCTATTTCATCCCATACCACCAGACATGCTCCCTCAGATCCCCATACATCTTGTTGGCACCTGGATGTATAGAGTACTGAGATTGGTGGGCCTCCTGCATGACCTGCTCCCTGAGCTCTTCACTGGGTACACACAGCCTGGAACCATGCCTCAAAGCGCCATTCTCTGCAAGAGTAAACTCATCATCCACCAGCCCTGTTCAAACCTGCTCTCGGATACACCGTAGAGCAACATCCTCGAACTGTGTCGACTTGATCCTCTCCATCAAGTTTGACTGAATCTGAAGGCCCACATTTGCATCTGAACTCCTGACACAATCACCTCAATCCCAGGCTCTCAAAATCTGCTAGCAAGTGACGATCTATAGTCAAACACATGGCTGTCGGATACCTACTCAAGGCATCCGCAACCACGTTGGCCTTTTGTCACTCCCCAATCCTGGAATACGTATTTTAATACGTAAACCGATAAATTATATTTATCTTGTATTTATACGATAATATTATGCAGTATTTCTTCATGCATTTCCCAAAAATATTCGACAAACTATTATTTCCTAATTTATTTTCTGCATTTGGGCCTACAGTTTTGGCTCATTTGGGTAACCTATTCTTGGTTCACCAATGGTTCATCTTGAACCCTTTGGTTCATCATGAACCCATGGGTCCAAGATCTTTATATATATAACTCATCTCATTCTCTCTCCTCTCATTTACTTCCTCTTATTTACTTCCTCCACCAACCAAGGCAAGTACCAACTTGCTCAAGAGATGGATCCATAATTTTGTCAATGATTTCTTACAAAACTATTTGCCAAAACATGTTCTTCTTCTCAATCTATACCAGTTTAGAACTTGAAAATTTCCATTTTGAAGCTTTGATTTTTGTAGATCTAGGTTTTAATCATTTTTGGATTTTGTATGGTTTGATCTACTTTAGTTGGATTTTATGGGTTTTTGATGCTTCCATGTAGAAGAGCATTCAGTTTCACCCAAGTTGGAGCTTTGGAAATCTGGATTTGGAGTTCGGATGGCCAAGTTATGATGCTTTGAAGTTTGGGTTCAGCCATGATGTTCTTGCTGTTTGGAGAAGACAGTGAACAGTGTGCTCCTGTTTGAGCACGCTTCCTGTTGGAAGCGTGTCTCTCCTTGAGCTTGCGTGACTTTTCACGCAGCTCTCTCCTTGAGCTTGCGTGACTTTTCACGCAGCTCTCTCCTTGAGCTTGCGTGACTTTTCACGCAGCTCTTCCCTTGAGTCTGCGTGACTTTTCACGCAGCTCTTCCCTTGAGTCTGCGTGACTTTTCACGCAGCTCTCTCCTTGAGCTTGCGTGACTTTTCACGCAGCTCTTCCCTTGAGTCTGCGTGACTTTTCACGCCGCTCTTCCCTTGAGTCTGCGTGACTTTTCACGCAGCTCTGTCCTTGAGCTTGCGTGACTTTTCACGCAGCTCTCTCCTTGAGCTTGCGTGACTTTTCACGCAGCTCTTCCCTTGAGTCTGCGCGACTTTTCACGCAGCTCTTCCCTTGAGCCTGCGTGACTTTTCACGCACGCTGCCTTGAGTGAGCCTGCGTGACTTTTTACCCCTTGAGCGTGCGTGCTTTTGTGTGTACGCTTTTGATATTTTATCAGATATTATATGCCCATTTTATATCCTTACGCCTTTTGTCCCGAGCATGATATGAGCACTAATGTGACCCCGGAGAACAAAGAGTTCCTACCTGATACATGTACCTGAATGTCCCTGTTCTGGTTCATGTTCGACAAATGACTCGTAACTCCACGTAGCGTATTTGCAATGATGCATTACACTAAGGAGGGTAGCACATGTTGACATACTGATTGACATGGATCCTCTTTGGGGTACTCGTACTAAAGTACGACTTTAGGAGGATAATCATGCAGGCCACAGCATGAGAGTCCAAGATTTCACCTAGGGTTAAATTAGGCAACTAAATGTACTAGATGCATGGGGAGGGCAAAATCCCGAGATCGTGTTACACCAGTCGCCTTGAGATATTGTCTTGACGTGCCGGCTGGTCTCCACGGATACTGTGTCATCTGCAACGAGTGGATAATTGTATCCGATTAATTCCTGCTATATATTATATGTCTTGGCAAGGTGGCCTTACGAGGGACCTGTGCTCAATGACACCTGTCTACGCGAACCCCTGGGTTGGCAAGCCTTGCTGGAAAGATACGATCTGAGGATTTTCTACATAACATGATGCGAGGATAACCTCGTCCCACTAGATACTCGTAGACTTGATTGGCCGTGAAAATGACTTGCTTGTACCCTATTACCTTTCGTGAATAACTGAAGGAAGCGGACTGTCATGGTACGTGATCCAACCCATGTTCTTGTTTGATTGTTGGGTTGGTTATCGTACTATGACAGGCTGTGGACCGAAGTTATGAACGGAAGACTTATTCTGGTTGTGAAGTGCTACTTCTGTGAATGACTGAGGAACATGGTCTATCATGGTACATGATCCAACCCATGTTCTTGTTTGATTGTTGGGTTGGTTATTGTGCTGCGATAGGCTATCGACCGAAGTCAAGATCAGGAGATTTTATTGTTTATACCTTTTAACTTATGTGAAAGTTATAGAGTACGACACGTCCTGACTCCATGCGGCACCTTTTGTCCTTGTTTGGTTGTAAGGGTGCCATATGGGTTCGAGGATGTTGCGCTACCCTATAATAGTAGCATAAGTATTACTATTATCAATCATTCTATTATCTGGGTTTTAATCTTAACTCTTGCGCCCCTTTGGCGGTACTTGCTATTCGGGGCTGACCCCGCTGGTTTTGTTTGGCCAGATCCCGTAGCAGAGCCTGAGGACACGATCTTCCTCCCTGACATCCATGGTGCATACTAGGAGCATGGCGGTTCGGGGACTCGAGTGGGTTTCTTCTCCACCACTCCTGCTTATACTTTTGCGGCGTTTAGCCACCGGCACCTGTTAGCCGGATTACTTGATATTTTGTGTCAGTACAAAATTGTAAATAAACAGACTGCAGCGGTGTATAATTTTGTACTCTTGACTCTCTGAGATAGCTAAATTATAAAGCTAGTCTCTCATGACCATTTTGATGAAGCGTCGGGGACGCCTTACTGCTTTATCTTTAATGTTCATTTCATTGCTGATGCGATTTGATTGATTGAGACATAGAACTCTGTGGGACCATAGGAGACTTGATTGTAGCATGTACCCCCTAGTCTCTCGACAGCCACGATCGCCGTATGACGTTACGTACCTCATATGGAGTAGCTGGCCTAGTCCGTCTCCGTATTTCGGTACTGGGACGTGACACCTTTCCTGGGTGATACTGTAGTGAAATGTCGAAGTCCTTCATCAACTCCAACCACATGTACTGCCTTATGTTGAGCTCCTTCTGTGTAAACACATACTTCAAATTCTTATGATCTGTAAAGATCTCCACCCGCTCTCCGTATATGTAGTGTTTCCACAACTTTAAAGCAAAAATAACTGCTGCCAACTCCAAGTTGTGGGTAGGGTAGTTCTTCTCATGGGGACGTAACTGCCTGGAAGCATAGGCAATCACCTTCCCATGCTGCTGCAAGACACAACCCAAACCCTTCTCCGAGGCGTCACTGTAGATACTGAACCCTCTTGATCCTGATGGCAATGTCAGAATCGGAGCTGTCATCAGCCGCTTCTTCAACTTATCAAAAGCGACCTGACACTCCTCTGACCAGAAAAACTCTGTATCCTTCCGGGTCAGCCTAGTCAATGGCTCTGCAATCCGAAAGAAATCCTCAACGAACCTCCTATAATAGCCTACCAATCCCAAGAAGCTCCTGATCTCTGCTACTGAACTCGGTGCTGACCAAGCCTTAACTGCCGTGATCTTCTTCGGGTTAACTGAGATCCCATCTCCAGTCACCACATAACCCAAGAAGTTAACTCTATCCAGAAAGAACTCACACTTCGAGAGCTTGCCATAAAGCTCCTCCCTCCTGAGAGTCTCAAGAACCACTCTCAAGTGCTCCTCATGCTCCTCCTCAGTCTTAGAGTACACTAGGATATCATCGATGAACACCACCATAAACTTGTCCAAGTACTGGTGCAATACCTTGTTCATCAAGATCATGAACACCGCCGGGGCATTGGTCAGCCCAAACGGCATAACCAAGAACTCAAACTGACCATACCGCATCCTGAATGCGGTCTTCGGGATATCCTCCTTCTTCACCTTCACCTGATGGTAACCTGACCTCAGATCAATCTTCGAAAATACCTTCGCCCCACTCAACTGATCGAAGAGATTGTCGATCCTCGACAACGGGTACTTGTTCTTGATCGTGAGGATGTTGAGTGCCCTGTAGTCGATACACATCCTGACCGACCCATCCTTCTTGGGTACAAAGAGTACCGGTGCACCCCATGGTGAAGAACTCGATCGGATGAAGCCCTTGTCCTGCAGCTCATCCACCTGCTTCTTCAACTCTACCAGCTTACTGTTGTTTACCCTATAGATGTGCTGAGATATCGGCTCTGCGCCGGGCACTAAGTCTATAGAGAACTCCACATCTTTGTCCGGTGGTAGTCCTGGCAAATCCTCCGAAAAGACGTCTATGAACTTAACTATCAACGGGTGTGGCACTGCCTGCTCCTCAACTGATACTCCGCAGAAGCCTCCGCTGCTCTGCTCCACCTGCCGTCGGGTGAACTCGAACTCTGGCTCTCCGGGTGCTCTGAAAAGAACTCTACCCCCGCGATAATCTATGCTGGTATGGTGCCTGCTCAACCAATCTATGCCGAGTATGATATCGTAGTTCGGCAATGGCGTCACGAGCAGACTCACATCCAACTCTCGGCGTCCCAAATCAACTCTCCGATCCTTGCAAATATTACTAACGAAGATAATGCCACCCCCGGTCGTGATCTTGTAAGTCCTAGGCAACGATTTGAATACAAGGTGGTGTCTAATAGTAAACAATATAGACACGAAACTGTGGGAAGCCCCCGAATCGAACAATACAAAGCTGGAATGGAGTCGAGAAGAATAGAACCTGCGATCAGCTCCCCGATAGCCTCTGCGTCCTCAGCTGCCATAACGAAAGCTCGCCCCTGCTGACCTCCCTTGGCCTGCTGCTGATGCTGAGCGAACCTCTGCTGCTGAGTCTACAAAGGTCCCTTCTGCTGTACTGTTGGAGCTCTGGCCCCCGATCCCTGAGCTGCTCGTCCCAAAGATAGAGGGCACTCCCTCAACTGGTGCTCTGCCGAACCACAGAGTAGGCATCTCCCGAGCATCTTCTTGCAGTCATTCCACACATACCCTGGCTTCTTGTAGAAACCACAACTGACGGGCTGCTGCCTGAGTGCCTGCGGCTGAACCCTCGGCTGCTGCTGCACCTGCTGGAAAGGTGCACGGCCCTAACCCTGGAACTATCTCTGCTGTTACTGATGCTGATGCTGAAAGTGCGGCCTCTTGGCCGGTCCTCCGCTACCACTGGCTCTCTGAGTGTCTCGTCCCCTCTTAAGCCTCAGCTCAAGATCATCCTCTGCGGCTAGGGCACCCACCAGAATCTTCTCAAAAGTGGCACTCTGGTCACTCTTGGTCAAGGACTTGACCTCCTTGACTAACCCCTTCCGGAACCTCCGGGCCTTCGCCATGTCACTGAGTCCCTCAACAAATCTGCCCAGATGGCAGAACTCCCCAGCGTACTCCTTGAACAGCTTCTTGAAGGTTGCCCAAGTCTGCCCCTCTGTACCGACCCTCGGGTCCGTTTGGTACCATGTGTGGGCCAGGTCCTGCATCTGGCTACCTATCGCCTCAATCTGCAGTCGTGCGAGAATCTCCGCCAGCCGGAAGATCTCCTCGATGTGCTCTATCCAGTCATTCGCATACAGAATCCTCTCAGTGCCGTGGAAGTCCAGCAGATGCATCTTCTGGAAGTCCTGGATCCCTGGTGTCCTCGGCTGATATGGCTTCATCTGGCTGCCTGCGGCTGAGCAATAACTCTCTCTACGGTCGTCAGGGCAAGCTGATGGGCATTCTCTATGCCTTGCCAGAAATAAGTGGACTGCTATCACTGTGCCTCTATCATCCTCTGAAAGGAATCGAACAACTGCCCTACGTCAACTGATCCGAAAGGTGGCTACTGCCGAGAGAAATCAGGAATAACGGAGGAAGGCCTCTGTACAGGCGGAGGTGCACCTCCAAATGCAGCAGAAACGCCAACCTGAGTCGGCACAACAGGAGCTGAGGTCCTGAGGCCCTGCTGAACAGGACGAGAGGTGGCCGACCTCTCGATAGTATCCTTCGGACCGGAGCGATGAGAACGCGTCTCCATAACCATCCTGAAGACAAATAAAAAACAAGAAGCAATTACTGAGAATGAAGCAAAAAATCAAAGGAGGACAGTTTATTTATTAAAAGAAAAACATTAAATCAACAAGAATTTAGATGGCAAGTTTTGGATCGGAGTTTTCCTAATGTGATTGAGTACCTCAAAACTATATCCTATATCCTACTGCAGGCTATAGTGATACTCTAGTTCGAATACCACTACAAATCATGACCTACATGGGCCACAACTAAAAATATGTCACGACCCGCACCCAGTATAGGGGCACAAGAAGTGGATACGTCCAGCCTACGCCTCAGTGTCGACGGTAGAACACTGTCCTAGGTCACATACATCTAACAATTATAAGGTACCTATACAATTTATACGCTCCGAATGGAGGACAATATAGAAATGTATAACTCAATCACAGCTAAGGTAGAAAGTACGATACGATAGATAGATAAGATCTGAATCTACAATGAAATATAAAATAAGAGAGAGAAACTAAGTGTCTAAGATAACAACTCCACAATATCCAGAATAATGAGATCCGTAAATAAGTACAAAGTGTATCCAGAACAAGACAAGACAATAAGTAAGATACAGGTCTAGCTAACTAGCCTAGACTACTGGGTAATGTCCTCTGTAAGTGTTGGGTCCTCCTGGGAGTCCAGCTCACATGTGTCATCTAGGCCTGCTCCATAGTATGTAGGACAGAACTCCTCAATGTCATCTGTAATATTTTCAACAGGTCCAATCAGGACGGGAGCAAGCACAATACATCTCACGCAGTTCATAATATGACAGGATATATAAATATGCTATAGAGTAAGATACATGAAACGCTGAGAAATATATGAAGTAAAAGAGATGACTGTAAAGAAATATCTACTATAAGTAAAGAGCTAACAGTGGCTAGTATTGTAGAGTACAAGATAGACATACGAACGGCTTGAATTTGCACATGAGTAATCTAAGAGTTTGCACATGAGTATACTACTTTGGAATTGTTCACATAACCATTTATACTCTTCCGTACCCCAATCAATACACAAGGATCCAGACAGGTTATGTTATTACACATGATATCACATGAAGGCCCATAAATGCGTGCACATGAATGTATACAAGGGGGCTCTGTGAACATGAGAGTACATGAATCACAAGAGTGCACATGAATGGTGAAAGAACCGAAGTACATGATGAAAGTGAAATGCACATGACATACTGTAACCCGATGCTCCCGAGGGGGATAACATCTCATGAAGGGATCCATATAGTACCAATCTGTGTTAACAACGTGACAGCATCAAGTAAAGTAATCTGGAGCATAAATGTAAATTCTATCAAGTATGAAACGGTCAGAGAATGTACTCGTCTGGTATCCTGAGTATCCGGTGAATATATATGTCCAGACAGAGTATATGAGTCCTAAACAGAGGAACACAGGTCACAACTTGTCCAGAATGGTAATACTGAAGATTACAATGCATTCTATATGATTTCTTGGTCATCTAGGCCAAAGTCAACTCTTGGTCAACTCTGGTCAACTACACTAGTCAAACTAGGTCAATCCTGGTCCAATCAAGTCTCACTAAACCTAACCAAGCCTAGGCTAGCACTCACACACAATTTCAAAGCTAGCACAAGCTATCAAACACACATTTCATATATATATATATATAAATATATACACTCAATGTATATAAAGCATACATATTACAGGCATTCATATAAAGGCATTTATATATACATAGGCAAGTGTCAAATAAAATATTATGTGTGTATCAGGGTTAAATGTGTGTTTCAAAAAATATATAGATATATATGTACATTGCTATTTACATACATATATATACATGCATATTTATATATATAGAGAGAGATACATAGAGGGATAGGGATATATATATGTGTGTGACAAGTCACTGTGTGTGTGTGCGGTTTACAATTTAGTCCAGTGTGTGTGTGAGAGAGATGAGTGACAGTTCAATATGTGGCAGCACATATATGTGTGTGTATGTGTAATATTGATGGGAATGTTATTCTCAGATTTGTGTGTAGCAGTGTAATATGGGTGTGTGTGTTGTTTTCAGATTCCTGTGTGTGTGTGTGAGATGAGTGATAGTGAGGGTGGCAGTTCAATATGTGTGTGTTTATGTTTAGAAATCAGGTTTGTTCAGGTTTGTTTAGGAGTGATATATATATATATATATATATATATATATATGGGTGTGTAAGGTTGTGTGTTCACAGGTTTTTGATTTCAGTTTTTAGTTATTTCCAGATTTCCAGTTCAGTCCATATACAATAACCAAAGTAAACTTCACATGAAACCCAACACTCAATACACACATATCCTATTATATAGTAACATATAAAAACAAATAAATCAATATTTGAAACTAAAATTAAATCATTCGAAAATCAAGAAATGCACACCGATACTGTGCGTATCAGTGGATGGGGGAAAACTCGAAATCATATCGAAAACACAGTATAATCCAAAATAAAAGGTTGGTAATGTGTCGTGTAGGTGTACACATGCTACACAGGTCGTATCATGTCCTAGAAAGTAGGACACGACGTGTCCTGACTCGAGAACACACACAGACATACGCACGGCTGTGCAGTGTCGTGCTGCGAATCACCGGTATCATGGACACGAAACACGACACCTCACGCCACGTGGTCATACACACGTGTAGCCCATGTGTAGGGCTACACAGTCGACACACTATGAGGTCTCCACGTCGTGTCCAGTGCGGACACGAGGCCCGTATCTGGCCAGGTTTCTCGTGTACACGCGTGTCAGTCAAATCTGTGCGTACCGTATTTCCTGTCCAACACGAAGCTACTTGACACGAGGCTTAGGGGATGATGTGTTAGTCATTTCCCCCACCTTACTGCCAAGTGGCAGCCGCCCACATGGACTGTACGAGGAGAACAACTCCTCGAGCAGCAGGGCACTGCCCGAGCCTGCTGCGAGTGTGTTCGTGTCCTGTTTGGACACGGATACGGCTCAGAAATCGACTTAGTCATGGGGAAAAACAATATACACATGAAGATCAACAAATCCATTCGAATACTTTTTTAAAAATATTAAGGAAAAACTCACTGTGGCATTTCATCAAACACCTACACACAACTTATGACACGTGTCCGATACGGACACCAAAATGACACAAAATCACACGAGATCAACTCTACAGCTAGGGGACTCCTAGATCTATGCAACCATGCAAGGAAATCAAGAAATAGAGGTAGTTTGGGGGGGTTTACCTATTGAGTGTCAAACTCAATGAAAAAGCTCAAAATAGGAGAATCCCTCTAGCAACTCAAAAGCCCCAAATTGCACATTAGCTGTGATTTCTCACCATAAACAGTAAATAGGCAATGATTAGATCCTAATGCATAAGACTAGAGTCAAAAAGAAAAAGAAATGAAAAAATTAGGAAATATTGCAAAGGGGACAAACCTTATTCTTGCCAAAAGTGAAAGTGGTGTAAAAAGAGGCAAGAAAGACATAGAAGGGATTAAATAGGAAAGAGAATCCCTAGGGGGCCAGCCACATGTAGGAAAACTAGGGTTAGGGTTGATGGCTGGTGGGCTATGGGCCAAGTGCAATGTCAAACTAGTTCAATCCCTTAGCTATTAGTTCAAACACCTACAACACCTAATCTCTTCATGCAACTAAGTCCAACAAGTCAACTTGGGTCGACTTAAGTTAGACTAGGGTCCTACCATGCTAACCAAGTAACCATAGTCAAAGTCAACATCTAGGCTAGTCTCCAAAGTCTCAACTAGAAAAGGTCCAAAAAAATAACCATCACTCAAACAAATCAAATTAAATTCAAACTTTCCAAAATGACCAAAATACCTTCAAGCTAAAATATGGTAGTGACAACGATATAGTTGGGTTTACTTTCTTGCAAATAAAATTGAGGCCTTTTCTGAATTTGTAACTTTTTGTAAAAAGTTACAAAATGAGAAAGGATTCATGATTACTCGTATACGAAGTGATCATGGAGGAGAATTTGATAACCATGACTTTAAAAATTATTGTGACTCAAATGATTTATCACATGAATTCTCTTGCCCCAAAATTGCCCAACAGAATGACGTTGTGGGGAGGAAGAATAAAACTCTTGACGATATGGCCAGAGTTATACTTAACCAGCATAATCTTCTAAAATATTTTTGGCCTGAAGCTGTTTATACAACATGCCATGTTTTAAACAGAGTTCTTATTAGACCAATCTCTAAAAAGACTCGGTATGAATTATGGTTTAATAGAAGTCCTAACATCAGCTATTTCAAGGTGTTTGGTTACAGATGTTATATCTTGAACACTGAAGACAACTAAGGAAAGTTTGATGAAAAAGATGATGAGGGCATATTCTTTGGGTATGCTGCAAAGAGCAAAGGATACAGAATATTCAGCAAAATATCACTTATGGTTGAAGAGTCGATAAATGTCACATTTGACGAGCTGAACTGTCAACATAACAATGATAGTGACACAATAAAGAAGAAAAAACTCCTTCAAACAGAATATCAGAAGATACACCATCCTCCTACCTGGAGAGTCTGCCGAAACAATTATGATTTATAACAAATCATCTGAAAGAACTAGTAATAGGTGATGTATTAAGAGGTGTAACTACTCGCTCAAGCACAAGCGATATAATTGCTAATGTTGTATTTATTTCCAAAATAGAACCTAAGAATGTTTTAGACGTATTTAATAATGAATTTTGGATTTCTGTAATGCAAGAGGAACTAAACCAAATTAAGCGGAATCAAGTTTGGGAACTCATTCCTAGATCTGTTGATTATCCGATCATTGGTACCAAGTGGGTATTCCGAAATAAGTTAGATAAGAATGGTTCAGTCACACGCAACAAAAACATCTAGTAGATCAAGGCTATAATCAAGAAGAAGGTATTGACTATAATGATACATATGCTCCAGTTGCTAACTAGAGTCTATTCGTATGCTTTATGCTTTTGCAAGTTTTTATAGTTTTAAGCTTTTTTAAATGGATGTAAAAATTGCTTTTCTAAATGGTTATATAAAAGAAAACATTTTTGTAAAACAACCTCCTGGCTTTAAAGATTTCAAAAATCATGATCACATATTTAAGCTTCGAAAAGCTCTCTATGGTCTCAAACAAGCACCTCGTGCATGGTATGAGCACCTTAGTTCTTTCTTACATGAACACGGTTTTTCAAAAGGGAAGCTTGACTCTACTCTTTTTATAAAATCTTTGGATAAAAATATTTTATTAGTACAGATATACATAGATGACATAATCTTCGGATCAACTAATGAGATGCTTTGTAATGAATTTTCTAAGTGTATGCAGAGTGAATTTGAAATGAGCATGATGGAAGAACTAACATCTTTCCTCGGGCTACAAATCAAGCAAAGTTCACAAGGGATATTCATAAATCAAGCAAAGTATACAAAAGATCTGCGGAAGAAATTTGATATGGATAATGTCAAACCGATCGGTACTCCTATGGCAACGTCTACAAAGCTTGATATAGATGAAAGTGGTACACCAACTAAAGTGCGTAAATACAGAGGTATGATTGGTAGTTTACTATACTTAACTGCTAGTTGACCAGACATTATATTTTTAGTATGCTTATGTGCTAGATATCAGGCTTGTCATAAATAATCACATGTGAGCGCCGTCACTACTAGAATGAGTCATATTAGCGACGTCCAAAAATGTCGCTAATAAGTAAAATTATGTCGCTAAACATATTTAGCGACGTAATTAGCGACGGAATAAGCAGGTCGCCGAAAAGCTAGTCGCAGAACAAAAGTTCGTCGCCAATCGTCGCTGTTGCGACGAATAGTCTACGACGCTAAAACGTCGCAAACTTAGCGACGTTCGGCGACATTTATAGTACGTCGCCAATTTAGCGACGTATGTAGCGACGTCTATTCGTCGCATGTGGTGACATGGCAAGGTTTGCCATGTCAGCATGCTGAGCGACGTTTAGCGACGGCCCGTCGCAGTTAGCGACGGTCAGATACATATTTGCGACGTACTTTTGCGTCGTAAATCCGTCGCCAAACGTCGCAATCCGTCGGTAACATACTGGAAAATTAAAAATAAAATAAAATACAGTTTTCAAATCCTACACACTGCACTTTTTATACAGTTTAAACACAAATCCTGCACTTTATATACAATTTAAACACTAATCCTGCACACTGCACTTTATATTCAAATCCTGCACACTACACTTTATATTCAAATCCTGCACACTGCACTTTATACTTTACACTGCACTTTATATCATCACAAACATCATCACAGACACACATCATAGGGCCAATACATACAACTCATAACAAACATCATCACAGACACACATCCTGCGTCACAGACATAAATATATTCAAATCCTGCATACTGCACTTCACAGACACACATCAACACAAACATCCAATAGAGTCAAATAAAAATGGGAGATGATAAAAAGTCTTCCACCAAGTGTATAAATAAAAGTGTACCAATAAATAATTTGCCCATAGGGCCAATACATACAACTCATAAAAAAAATCAATAAAATCACTAAGGACCCCTGCTGCGCATCTGAGATAGCATGTACTCATACTGCTCCTGTGTGAGCTGAATCGTAGGTACAGTAGGAGGCAGTGCAATGTCTAGAGTCGGCGCCGTCGATGGACCGGGAGGAAGTATCTGCTCCAGCTCTCGCAGTCGCTCAGCATGCGTAGCAAGGGTACTCACTATCCTTTGAGTACTCTCCTCAATCGAAGTATGTACCTGAGTGAGTGAGGTAGACATGGTCCTCTGCGATCCCTCCAGCTCGACCTGTCTACGCTCTGTGCGCTGCGTAGACTCGGTGAGCGTATGCAAGCTGGCAGCTGTAGCCTGCTGCAGACTCATCAGCTCCTGTGTACTGTGCTCGACCGCATCAAATCGTCCGATGATTATCAGATCGTCGAATCGTCGCTCTGTGGTTTGGTGATCATAAATTTGCTGCTGCAACTCGCGACGCAGCTCATCGATCTGACGACCAATATTCTGAGCTCGTGATGACGCCTACGAAGCTAGAGACTGTGCACTGATAGAGGGGGCCCGGGATGACTCTGAAGCCAAATAGGCGCCGTAGGATCCCGTACCGTAGTACATACCCTTCTGAAGACCACCAACGACAGTCATCTAGAGGTCGTCCGGCGATGGAGCTGTAGGTGGCTGGAAGAAAGTACCAGCCCCTCCTTCTGCTGGCGCACTAGCAGCAGCAGCCGCCTCCTCTTGTAGCCAAAGAAACTTGACCTAGAACAATATTTGCTAACGTCTTAGTGTTTGCTAAAGTCTATATTGATATCTATTTTCCTGTTTTCTAAATTTTAGTAAATTAATATAAAGAATAGAACGTACATATGCCTGCGTCGTCCTCTCGTCAATGAACTCCCTAGCCCTCTAATAGGTGACCAGGAAGACGGTCACCATGTTGGGGTCCTCACCCTTTTTTACCTGTTAATATATTATCTATTATTAGTATTAAACATTCTATCCAACTACATATAAAATAATATCCGTCATAGGAAATGTACCAGATGATGAAAATGCTCCATCATAGGAATGGAGCCACCACACCACTTAATGACGCTCGACCGCGCTACCTTGGCCTTGTCAGACCGCTCCTGGTACCTGGCCTCGCCAAATCTAGCCTTCATCGCAGTCCACTGTTCTGGCGTGATCCAACCATGGATCGGCTTTCTGGAGCGATCACGAGACTTCTGGTCGTGGATCGCATCACGGATGAGCTTGCCTGCGACGACAGAAAATTGGGCCTCGATCTTTGTCGCCCGGTGTGGTGGACAGAAATATGTCCTCTACAAGAAGTAAAATAAAAAAGTTATATAATATACACAAATGATTATTAAAATTTAAAAATAAACAAATTTTTTACCTTGAAGTAGGCCAACAAAAAGGCCTTCCTATCCGCGGGAGCATCTGAGTCGTTAATCCAAGGCCCACCATAGTTCTGCCTCAGAAATAATCCCAGCTGTCTCTGTACTGCAGGAGGCCGATATCTATACAATAATAAATTTCATGAATATATATGTACATATAATCATTTGAGAAATATATATTAACTAATTAACTTACTTCGTAGGCCCGTCCGTCCAAATCTCCATACACGTCTCGTCCGGGGGAGCGCATGGAGGGTCGCTCTCACCTCCTACCTGGGCAGGATCAGTCTGATCGCCGTCCTCCATATGCTCGGCGTCGACTCTCCCCATGGAGCCGTCGGCAGGAGGAATGCTGGACGCGGGATCAGGAATGTTGGACGATGAGGGAGGAGTCGCCAACCTGCTGGAATTGCCCTGTCCCGGTAATGGACCGGGAACAGAACGGTACACTGGCATACTCGGAGATGAGGATGAGGGTACAGAATCTGCATCCCGAGCCCGAGGCATACGGGACTGCCTAATATAATATCCTCTGCGTCGTCCTCCTGGTCTAGGTACCTAATAATAACATATGACAATAAAACAAATATACATATTTATATGATAGACGTCACAGATTTTTGAAAAATATCATAGTCACAGATAAAAGTGTCACTAAAGTGTCACAGATTTGTATGATAAAAGTGTCACTAAAGTGTTAAATATGATGATAAAATAAACATACAGATTTAATCCTCTTCTGAAAATTCATCTAGTTCGTTTAGCTCATCTTCTTCTTCTTCTTCTTCTTCCTCCTCTACATCTTCACTTTCATCTGCATCTTCCTCTTCAGATAATTCTACTTCTTCTACACAATTAGATGTGTAATGAGAAACTTTCGTCGTGTTCACTTCTATAATATTTATTACAAGAGGTAGTTCATCCTCTTGATAAGCTATATCGTCAACCTCAAAGGTATTTCTAGCTTTGGTCTTGCATGCTGCCCACCAGTCCGACCTTGTTGTGCCCCGTTTAGGATAACTTGTGAAGTACATGAGCTGAGCCTGACTTGATAGGACAAATGGTTCATAGGCTTGATATCGACGCCGATAGTTTATATCCACAAGACCGTGCTTGTCTACTTTCCAACCTTGACCTTCAATCGGATTGAACCAATCACACCTGAATAACACAATCTTAGCAGGCTCTATTCCATAACTATATGTCAGCTCCACAATCTCCCGTAGGATGCCATAGAAATCGTTGCCCGTATCAACATCTTTGTAGTTCGAAGATCTGATACACAAACAGCTGTTTTTGGTAGAATCGAGATCCACAAAGTTGTCTCTGATCGGGCAAGTTGTTGACTTGAACCTAAACCCATTAATACAGTAGCTTGGCCATATTTTTGTAGCATAAATTGGTCCCTTGGCTAGCATTCTAATAGACTCATTCTCAAGTCTTGCGTATGGACGATCGACCTAAATACCACGAAAAAATAAATTAAGCTCATTCTCAAGTGCATATACAGAAAGGTAATTACAGAGTTCTTAAGTCTTACATATGCACTCAACCATGATGGAAAATAATGCCTCATTTCTTGTTCTAGTTCTTCTTCTGTTATGTGTGGCCTACCTGACCTCACATCATCATTAAATATGCTGAAAATAATATCGTTCAATTAATGTAATAGTATAATAATCAACACTATTAAAATAATATAGACGTATTAATTACTTACCCCTCCAGCTTCTCTACTTCATCATCGTCGCAGTTGAGTAATACATACACCTCAGCAGCCCTTAGCTCATCATCGTTCAGATATCTCTTCTTCATTTTATCCGATGGCTTTCCTGGAGCATTGAATACCTTCAGTATTATATTATT
This sequence comes from Iris pallida, assembly GCA_029216955.1. NCBI lineage: Eukaryota > Viridiplantae > Streptophyta > Magnoliopsida > Asparagales > Iridaceae > Iris > Iris pallida. The sequence goes on along the minus strand of JANAVB010022597.1, from coordinate 40,224,080 downwards.
ACATTCATGACCTCCGTCGTCGTTTCTGGAAGATTTCGTTCTATTACTTGCAACATGAGGCTTGAAATACATCGAACAAAAGTTTGTAATCTCCTCGAGAACATAGGCTTCACAAATAGAACCCTCGACCCATGCCTTATTTTTTACCTTTTATTTTAGGTAATTCAAATGTCGCTCGAACGGGTGCATCCATCGATTCTCGATGGGTCCACCAACACGTGCCTCATAGGATAGATGAATCGACAAATGCTCCATAGAGTCGAAGAATTTAGGAGAAAACACCCTCTCTAGCTTGCATAGCGTTACCGCAATGTCCTTCTCTTGCTTTTCTAGACGGTCAACGAGCAATTTCTTAGAACAAAGATCCCTAAAGAATATGCTAAGCTCCATCAATGGATCCCAAACTGCTTGCGGTAAGAATTCCCGAAATGCAATCGGAATTAACCTCTCCATGAATACGTGATAATCGTGGCTCTTCATACCCGTCAATTTGTTTTCCTTCGGATCGACACATCTTTTCAGATTTGACACATATCCGTCTGGAAATTTTAGGCCCTGGATCCACCGACAAAGTCTCACTTTATCCTCCTTGTCTAGTGAGAAAATTGACTTCGGCAGGAACTATTTTCCATTCCCCCTCTACCAAATACAACGCAGGGCGTTTGCATATTTCTTCTAAGTCCAACCTAGCCTTGGGATTGTCTTTCGTTTTTTCCTTTACATCCATTACAGTATTAATTATGTTATCAAACACATTCTTCTTAATATGCATGACATCAAGATTATGTCTGATCAGATTGGTACTCCAATATGGCAGATCCCAGAATATGCTCCTCTTTGTCCAGTTATGATCTCTACCAAATCTATCGCACTTGTACCCAGTTATAGGATCTTCTATAGCACTTGGAAAATCTCTAACCTTCTTCCATATCGTGGCTCTGTACCACCTTGGCGGTGGATCACCCTTCTCTACAATGTCGGCACGGAATGCATTCCTGTTCTTTCTGAACGGATGATCTTTTGGCATAAATTGTCGATGACAATCAAAGAAGCACGATTTTTTTTTCGTGTTTCAAGCGAAAAGCCTTAGTACGGTCCATGTAATATGGACATGAGAGTCGGCCATAAGTGCTCCATCCTGATAACATTTCATAGGCCAGAAAGTCGTTGATGGTCCACATAAGGGTTGCCTTCATCTGAAAATTCTGCTTTCTGGAAACATCGTACGCGTTAGCGCCTACTTCCTACAACTGATTAAACTTATCTATCAAAGGCTGTAAGTACACATTAATGTTCCTCTTGGGATTGTTCGGACCAGGAATTATAACGGTTAGAAACATGTACTGAGTCTTCATGCACATCCAAGGCGGTAGGTTATACGGAGTGACAATCACAGGCCAGCACGAATACTGGGATCCCGAAAGACCAAAAGGAGTAAAACCGTCAGAAGATAGCACCAACCTGACATTACGCGGATTTGAAGGAAAATCAGGATACACTCGATCAAAGTGCTTCCACGCTTCTCCATCGGATGGGTGATCCAACACTCCTTCAATTTGTTCTCGCATGTGCCTACTCATATTTTCGGCCGTCTCTTTCACCATAAATAATTTTTGCAACCACGACGTTAAAGGCAAGTAGTACATTGAATCGGTCAGTCTTCTTGCACCGGTAGACCTTCCTGTACTAGTTGTCTTATAGCGATAAGCACCACAAAATCTGCACACATCTGCGTCCTTGTCATCTTTGTAGTACAGCATGCACCCATTGCGACACGAATCAATTTTCTCGTATCCCATCCAGAGCGATCTCACCATCCTCTTAGACCGATAGAAGTCTTTAGGTAACTTAGCACCCGCCGGCAAGATCTCTATAATCAACTCCAACACTCGGTTGTAGCATTCTTGCGACATATTAACATATGACAAAATGCTCAACAGTCTTGTAACCACCTCCAACAGTGAATGATCCTCACAACCAGGATACAATGGAGTCCTTGTATTCTTCAGCAACTCCATAAACTTTGCAGCATCGACATTCGGTGCCTCCTCAGCTGCATCATGAACGAAACTAGGCCCCGCAGCATCAAAAATATGTTCACGCACCCGTCGTCGTATGCATGATTATCTGAAACAAAATTAGGTCCCGTATGCATATACGGCTCAACATAAGGCTCCGACTCTGATGCTAAAGACACAAGTTCTCCGTGTGCGGTCCACTGATAGTATTAGGCGTGAAACCCCTCGAGTACAAATGATATGTCACTTCCACTTCTAGATAATATTTCACGTTATGACATTTCACACACGGATACTTAATTTTGGTGCCATCCATGTACTAAGAGAACGCCTTAGCAAACTGCAGAAACTGCTCTACTCTCGTTATGTATTCATCCCGTATACAACACATATCATTAGGACGACTATTGTACATCCATGAACGATTCCGCAAGTAGTAATTCATGTCCATTTGGAAATAATTCTACAAAGATGGACACACATGTTCAGCACAGTAACTTGTCAAACTAGGTAAAGTTGAGTTGACTAAGTCAATATCTTGGACAAACTAGTCAAACTGGGTGAAGTTGACTAAGTCTAGGCAATTATCCTTCACTAGACATAGACATGGAACAAACACCGATATTTGCAGTGTCCAAACTTCCTCGTGTATATTATAGTAGAGAGACATGGTAACCGTGTGTAGGGGTGCAACTCAGGCGGGTTGGGTCTGGCTTGAGGTCAACCCGAGCCCAACCAGATGAATCATAAGCCTAATCAGAGCCCAAGCCCGGCCCGACCTCGGCTTCAACATATAAAGCCCAAGACCAAGCCCGAAGGATCGGGTTGAACATGGGTTGGGTCGGGTCCATCGGGTAATATTGACCAACTATTGACTTTCAGTCAATTGGTCAACTCTGGTTTGGTTTCGGGTCAATTCTAGTCACTTTTAGGCTAAGTTTGACTTTCGGTTGACTTTTGTTGACTTTTGGTCAAAACGGTCAACCGAGGTCAAAACTAGTCTAAGAGCACTAATCCTAACCATTACCAACCAAGACAATCAATTTCTAACCATATCCTAACACCTTAGACTCATACCTTAGCTTCTAGGCAATTACCTTAACTTACCCTGTTACCTTACTCTTTCATAGCTAGGGTAAATCCTAATTATCTTGTGATACCATCTTGGTATCACAAGATACCTCAACCTGTCATGCTCTTACTCTAGCCCACATCTAACTCTAATACAAAACTTCTAATATAAAATCTTACTAACATATCTTCCACAATTTCCTCACTCTCTAACACAAACCACATCCTATTACCAAACCTTTCCTTAACATATTATCTAACCACTAACATACTCTTCTAACTAAACGCTCAACTCACTAACTCACTAACAACACATACACAACATAAAGGGGGTTAAGTGACTATTTTTGATGAAAAGGATGAATGGATGAATGAATGGTGAATGGGTGAATGGATGAATGAATGGTGAATGGGTGAATGAATGAATGAATGAATGGTGAATGGGTGAATGAATAAATGAATGGTGAATGGGTGAATGAATAAATGGCTGGACTGCTATATGTGAAGGATGAATGGATGGATGAATGAATGGATATGGATGAATGGTTAATGGGTGAATGAATGGTGAATAGGTGAATAAATAAATAAATGGTGAGTGGGTGAATGAATAAATGAATGGACTGCTATATATGATAGATGAATGGATGGATGAATGAATAGATGGATGGTGAATGGGTGGCCGAATGAATGATACTGCTGCTGCAACTGCTGCTGCATATGCTGCTGCTGCTGCTTATGCTGCCTAGCTGTTGCTGCATATGCTGGCCTAGCTGCTGCTGCATATGCTGGTCTCAATCCCCCCTTCAACCACCATGAATACCACCACAAACCACCACTATAACACCACAACTACAACCATAACTGGGTGAATAGAGTGTGTACGTGTGCAGCAGAAAATAATCACCAATTAAAAACTTAAGTAATAACTATGGCAGTAAATAGGAGACAGTAAATAAATGCAGTAAAGTAAGAGTCAAGAATTCAAACTCAGTGACACAGCGATGTATACTGGTATCCCTCTGAGAGGACTAATCCAGTCTCGAGTACTCTTGCTCGATGTTAATCCACTAAGATACAAGCTTTAACTGAGTACTTGCAACTCTTACAACACCGTGCTTGGCGACAAGTGCACGACCGACTTCACAACACCGTGCTTGGTGACGAGCGCACGACCGGCTCCAGAAGGCAATTGGAAAACTGGAACGTTTTCTGAATACAACCTCCGATACAACTCTTCAACACCAAACTCTAGATTAAACAGAAACTGTACTGGCTTGGCTAAGAGTCGTAAAGGCTTAGATATGAAAGTAAAAGCTCAGAACACTTTAGATAGAGAAGAGAAGAGATGAAATTGGATTGTTGAAATGAATGGTAATCTGAACTCTATTTATAGTGTTTTTGGGGAACCGAACTCGGGCAGAGTTCGGGCAGAGTTCGGATGCTAGGATTTCGCATACGAACGTTGGATGCAGATTTGGTGGAAACTGTATTTCAAATAACCCAGACCGAACTCGGGCCGAACTCGGACCGAACTCGGACCGAACTCGGTCAGGGTTCTGTCAGAGTTCTACTGGTTCAGAACAGTAAGGAATAAACCAAATTTGCATAGGTTTTGGGCTTTTTGGAATTGTGGATTTTTGGGATACGTAGGTAGGCTTATTTTTGTTTGTGGACTGAGAAAAAACCTAAGCCAGTACCGATCCGATCAATCTCACATTTTTCCTAGACTCAATAAATAGAAAAATACAGAATAAATATGAAAACTAATAGCCCTTTTGATGACGTCTTTTTCCTGACATAGAAGACGCATTTTTCCTTGACGGCAATCGTCCAAAGATAAACAGATCTGAAAATCTGAATACCTTTCGGGGGCTTCGCCCCCGAACCCCTGACGGGGGGCGCTGCCCCCTCAACCCCTGTCCGCTGACCGGGCAGCGGAACCCCCGATGCGAGGCCCCGGATAGGTCGTTAGGCGGTTCAGAGAAATCTCCTTGTATAACGCCGTCTTTAGTCCATTAATAATTCTCTATTGCATATGTCCTGGTTTGATCATGTTTGATCATGCTTACAGCATGTCTACAAATACATATTAGAAGAACAAAGCAGTATGATGCATTATGATACAAACATAGCAATATATTATAGAACATTTAGGACAATGCTAATATTAGGACAATGCTAAGTATAAGTAGCAATATGATAGTGATTACATAAATATTAGTGACGTTATTATGTTAAACTTAATTGATTAGCCATATTCAAAAACATGATATAATCATTGGGCTAACAACAACTCCCTCCATTCTCACTCAAACTCACACACAACCAATAAACATATATATACATATATCAAGACACCTATATATATATATATATACACTCTTAAATATAAAGAGAAACACACACAATATTTCGGGTTCGTCGGGTAACCCGACACATGAACCCGAGCCCAACCCGATTGTTGATCGGGTTCAAATATTTTAACCCAAATCCGAGCCCGAACCCGAGTATCTTCAACCCTAACCCAACCCATTAACGGGTTTATCCGATTGGGTTCGGGTTTAGCCCGCCCAAGTTTCACCCCTAACCGTGTGTCCGTGTGTTTGTGTGTGTGTGTCCGTGTGTCCGTGTGTGTGTATGTGTGTGTGTGTGTGTCTGTGTGTGTGTGTGTGTGTCCGTGTGTGTGTGTGTGTCTGTGTGTGTGTGTGTCCGTGTGTGTGTGTGTCCGTGGGAGAGGAGGAGGAGGTGGAGGGAGAGGGAGAGGAGTTATGTTAGGGTTTACCTGAGGAAGAGGAGGAGGAGCTCGGATTGGGGGAGGAGGAGCTCGACGGGGGGGGGGGGGGTTGGGGTCGCTGGGGAGGGGGGAGGGAGTCGCCGGGGGGGGGGGGGGGGGGAAGGGGTCGCTGGGGGGGGGGGGGAAGGAGTAGCCGGGGGTCGAGGGGGAAAAAGAAAATTCTAAAATTTTTGAGTGGGGGGGGGGGGGAAAGGAAGCAGTGTGCCCTAAGTAAAAAAGTTAGCAACGTCAAAAGACGACGTCGCTAAACGTCGCAAACATTTTAATATATGGCGACATATTTAATAATATGTCGCTGAACGTCGCTATTCAGCGACGTATTTTATCTCCTGTCGCTATTCAGCGACGTTTTATGATGTCTATAGAAAGGAGTCGCTATATTCGATATTTAGCGACGTTATTTTATTCCGTCGCTAAATTACGTCGCTAATAGAGCATATTTTAGTAGTGCGTTAAGCGTATCCTGTGATACGTTGAAGGTACTTTGACGACTGGTCTTTGGTATTCCAAAATCGATTCGTTTGACCTGGTAGGTTCCTCGAACGTGGATTTTGCTGGACGCAAGGTTGATCGTAAAAGTACCAGTAGCACATGTCATTTTCTAGGAAAGTCATTAGTCTCCTAGTTTTATAAGAAATAAAATTCTGTTGCATTATCAACAACCGAAGCTAAATATGTAGCGTTCGGAAGTTGCTGTGCTTAGATTTTATGGATGAAACAAACTTTGGAAGACTACCAATCATCGTTTAACCATATCCCTATTTACTGCGATAACACTAGTTATATTAATCTCACAAAGAATCATGTATGTCATTCTCGCACAAAACACATAGAAATTAGACATCACTTCCTTAGAGACCATGTTTTATAGGGAGATATAAGTTTAGAATTTGTTGACACTAGGCATCAACTAGCTGACATCTTCACTAAGCCCTTGGCTGAAGATCGTTTTAACTTCAAACAAAGAGAATTGGGAATTTTGGATGTTGAAGTCATATAATTAAGTGTTACTTAATTGAAATTCATAAATTCATAGAAAATATTTTGGTTATAAGCCGAAAGGGCCGTTTCTAACAAAAAGATGTAAAGTCTAAGCGACACGGTGCAAAGTGTCTTCAGACTACTACTAGCTGGGATCCGACCACTACAACTAACCCAAAATATTCTATACAGATTGTGTCTTTTTGGTTCACTAACATAAATTATACTTCTTTAACAAAAATACTTTCTAAGTCATCTTTGCATTTGTCTCACAAACTTTCCAATTCTGTCCTGATTACCCATGGACCAAACTCGGTCAGAGTTCTGGCCAAACTCGGTCTGGGTGAATCGAAACAGAAGCTGGACAGTCGGGCTTCCTTCTATTTAAACCCTTTACATCATCATCTTCCTCACCAAGCCACCCGAAAATCTACCGAAAACCCTAACTCTAGCCTCTTATATCTCCTTCCTAAAGCTTCTCAAGCTCTAAGCTTTTGGATTTGGAGCTCTTTCGAGGTTCTCTTCCACTGTTCACCTTTAATTTCGGTATATCTCAAATTTTTTCATCTATTTTAATTCTAATGGCTTCAAAAATTTCATAATCTTCCAAAAAGAAGAGGAAAGTTGATGAAGCTGAATCCTCTATTGGTCAAGAGGCAGCTTTGTTTTCCTTGTTTAGTCCTGCCATTTCGGATCTTGACTACTTTGATGATTTTATTTTTGTGTCACAAGATGTATCTAATGAACGGTTTAGTAATTTTCATCAAAGAAAAATTTGTTCGAGATGTCCTATTAACTTTATATTATTTCCTGACCACACCAATGTCTTTGAACACTTTGAATTACTTGATTTAGTTCAAACTTGTTTTCCGATTTATTCAAATGCTATCCGCATATTTTATTGCAAGCTTTCCGTTACAAAGGGCACGATTAAATCAAAAGTTGATAGAATTGACATAGAGTTTGATGCTAATGATTTGGCAATCATGCTTCATATTCCCAATACTGGGAAAGCATTAGTTGATATCACCTCGGTACAATTTCCAGTTGGTACAACTTTCGACTCTTTTCGTGATTCCTTATGTGCACCTAACTCTCGTCCCCAAGGTACTCTTCGTCCTAGACATTTGAACAACTACTTCTATGATCTCCATTGGATGATATTTTCTGCTAGCCTTCCGAAGAGTACTTCCATTAATGTGATCTCTTACATGGAACTTTCTGCTATCTATCATCTTCACTTCCATGTCCTATTCAGTCTGCCTAAGACTATCATCGCCGCAATGGAAAAGTGTAGAAAGAAACCATGACGTCTTCTCTATGCGATGTCTCCGCCTATCATATTTTAGTACTTTGAGGTCACTTTGGATGACTGTGCTCAGGAAGCTCCTCCTGCATATTTTTATGAGCATCGTCGAGTTGCTCCTATTCCTGTAGTTTAGGCTCCTCCTCCTCCTCCTCCTCAATTTGACCCATCAGTCGATACTGCACATCCTTCCCATCCTTCTGGTGGTGTTACCCTTGAGTCCCTTCAGGCTCTGATGTTGGATCAGTTTTGAGCCTTGGACTTTCGTACCACTCTTTAGCTCCAGGCCATATCCAACACTGTCAGGATGTCTCCTATAATTTTGCTGACAATGCTGGTGGTCCTAGCCCCATGGTTCATGATCGTACAGTGCTTGGGTATCGCATTGATGATCCAGAGGCTCAACGATACTTTGTCCCTGCTGTTGCCCGTTTGATCCCAACCGTTCTGCTGAGACCGGTCCTTCTAGGACGACATATGCTGATGATGATGAGGAGGATAACGATTGAGGATATTTTCTAGTGATAGAGCATCACTAGTTATGTTTTAGTATATTTCGTTATGTTTTTCTTTCTGCTATGTATTAGTGATAAATGCTTCTTTTAAGCATTATCAGTTTAGATTTTTTTTGGATTATCTGCACTTTCTCCTATTTTCATTTATATATTATTTTTCTATTTCAGCTTTACGGACTATATTGTGCTGAGTACTATTATTATGCTTCTGTCATTTTGCTTATGTGACAAAACGGGGGAGAAAATGTGATACTCATAAAATCTGATTTTAACTTTCATTCATAGCTGATTATTGATTATGTTCTAAAATTTTGTATGGAGTTTCTATTTCTAGACTTTTTTAGCTGTTCAACCTACTTATTTTTGTTACGGAGGAGTAACAAGACTTGACCATACTTTACGGGAGAGCAAGTACATTGTACCAATGAATATAGCATCGCTACTTCCGTACAGCAACAAGTCTTCATCCGAACCAAGCTTGACAGTTTCTAAGTATCAATCATAGTTTTGTCAAATTATCAAAATGGAGGAGATTGTTGGCCTATATAGCCATGGTCGAACCGATTTTGATAATTGACTTAAAACTCTGAGCTCGATATAAAAAGAAACAGAAATCGCAGATCTCGACTCAACATGTTTTTTACTTTATTCTGTATTTTTTCTTTTGTTGAGTCTAGAATATTCTATATCGGGATCACTGGAAAATTTAGAAGACCCTACTCACAAAAATTGTTTTTCCTAACCCAAAATAAAAACCTAAACCTTTGTTTATCCAAAAACTCCACGAACCAAAATGACCTAGATTTGACCTAACCGAACTCGGCCAGAGTTCTGCCTGAACTCGGTCAGAACTCGGTCAAGTCAAATCACTCATGGTTAGTATCAAATTCCTACTCCTTTGGATCTACGACGTTCAAAATTATGAACGTTAACCCTACCAAGTTCTGCCTGAACTCTATCCTAGAAAATCCTATAAATAGAGAAGAATTTCACATTTCTATTCACTCATTCATTCTTCATCTTCTCTATCTATTCGTAAGCCTTCATATATACTTAAAGAGCTTTAATCTTCCTATTTCCAAGACAAATCCTATTCTTCTAAGTGCTAGTGGTTTTCGGTTAGGATCGAGTTGTACAAGCTTGGAGTATAAAAGCTTTCTTTCAGAAAGGTGTTTGAAGTTTGTTCGTGGGCTTCAAATAAAAATACGACGGTGTTGAAGTTGGCATATTCTTCGGAGCGAAGCACGCGGTGTAACCTCTATTTCAAATAGTGAATTAAATAGCGGACAAGAGTTCTCATGACTGGACTAGTCCTCTCAGAGGGAAACCAATATAAATCTTGGTGTCTGCGTACTGCTTTCTTGTCTTATTTACTTATTGCTTTACTTTATCGCATTTACATATTTATATTTAATTGTCTTTGCCTGCGTTGTTTTTAATTAGGGAATATTTTCTACTGCACTCTATTCACCCCCCTTTATAGGTGCCATCAATCCTACATCCTCTACGGGAAGTACCTGCAGCAATATCGGTGGGTTAGGTCTTGGAGCTGGAGAGTACACCATCTCGTACGTTTAAGTCGACGGTCGCTCAGAAAGGTTCGATGAAGATTCTCCTCAATTCCCCCTTCAGCAGTCTTCCTCTACGTCATATGCCCTTCTACTGTTGGCTTCTACCTTGTCCGGACCATCGGCTGATCGAGGACAGGAGACTCTTGAGTCTAGTGCTCTTGTGCCAAGGGTACTTTTGACCCTAGGGAAACTGTCCTAGGCCCTAACTTTGGCCGAGGACCATTCTGGAAAAACTGCCTCTCCAGAGGCTCCGAAGGATATGATTGTGTCAATCCCAAGTACGGGCAAATCCAGCCAAGCGCCAGTGTCTCGATCTTTGAGCTTTCATACCTTTTTTGTAGCTGTTCCTGCTACAGTCTCTCATTCTGCGGGTCCGTTAGCTATAATACCACCGATGACACACCTTTCTCTTGCGGAGGAGGATGAATGTACCATCGCGTTTATAGAGGCTTTCTAATTTATCTTACGAAGAGGTGTAGAAAATGCCTTGGAATATGGCCATCCTTTCCTGACAGCCAAGACGGCTGCCCTGAGCCAGGTTAAATCAATACAGGCTAGTGAAGGTAAGACCGCAGTGGTTGATGCGCTCAAGGCAACGGTTCGAGAGGTGGAGGTTCGCCTGGGCAAACTCCAATCTTTGTAGTCTAATGATATTTCTACTCTGATTGCTGTGGAAAGGAGTAAGCTGTGAGAGAATGTCTCTATGGCAAAGACGTCTTACCATTCTGACCTGACGTCCTATGATCGAGATCTGTCGGATGCAGCTACCAAAGAGATAGAACTTGCGTCTATCGAGGAATCCATCCTCGACGTACGACAGGGCTTGGCTGTATGCATAAACGGGTTTCAGGAGCAGATCAAGCGGCTTCAAGAGACGGTGGTTGCCCTTAAGGCTGAAGATCACGAGAAGGCACAAGAACAAGAGCTCATTCGCCAGCGGGTGGAGGACCATGCTCGACACCATGCTTTTCTGCGAGAGCACATGACCGAGATGAATATTGTTGCCAAAAAGCTTGATGCCCTAGATGATGAGACAATCTTAAACCAGCAGGCAGAACATCAAGCTCAGGTCTTGGTCCAGAAAAAGACAGAGTTTTTGAAGCAGCGTATAAATGAGTTGTGCACGGACATCACTAAGCAATGATTTTCTTTTCATCTATTTTTTTGGGATTTTACTCTCACATTTTTTGTAGCCTCTATTCCCGGGGTGATAAATAAAGGTAATTTCCTTTTTGCTTATCTTTTTTTGTTTTCGTACTTCATGTTGTGTCTACAATGTCGGCATCTGTTGCCTTCCTGGAGGTGATACACTTAGCATTCAGCAAGGATGGTGAATGGAGGTCACAATTATCGGAGGACAAGAATGATTGTTCAGAGGTAATTTAGACATGATAAACATATGATTCTAGATAGGTAACTTACTCGGGGGTTAAAATAACATGGTAAGGAACGTAAGAACAACTCAGAGGTAATATGTGTTGACCCAAACTAGATCACAGTCAACCTAATCTTGATAATTAACAAATCGATATTTGTCATGATCCAACTCGACACATAAATCTCCATCAAGCTAAAAATCAGACGATTATCACATATCAAGTCAGACGAACATCATCGACGACTGCTCGACAAATACTGTTGTAACTTATAAATGGAGTCTGTATTTTTACACTTTTATTGAGTATATGCTATTGTACGTTGAATCACACTGAGTATCTCAACCATAGACTAGATAACCAAAAGCTCCACAAACAAAAGACCAAACTGCCAAAGCCCAAAATCAGCCCATGAACATTCTGTCCCCAAGAAGGAAGAGTTCGGGCCGAACTCTGTCCCCTAATTTCCAGGAGCTGAATTTTAGGGTATGCTCATTGCTAGTTGTCCAAGGGCCAAATTTTTGAATATTTTGGACAGAGTTCTGGCCGAACTCTGCCTCCCAGAACTAGTATAAATCGGCACCCATTTCTCTCATTTCAAATCATCCAATCTTCTCTTCTTTTCTACTCCTATAGCCTATACATCTTAAAGAGCTATACTCTTCTCATCTACTAGCCACACAACTTTTCAAGCCTACACGGTGCTCAGTGAGAGTCGACTAGAAGTTTGTGTGCAAGAGTCTCAAAGAAGTCGCTTGGAAAATTCTAAAGTTTCGCCTCTGCGATTTTGTAGGAAGTTGGCGTGCTCTTCTAGGTAAAGGCACGTATTTGTACGCTATTTCACAAATAGTAGATTTCAATCCTGAGCAAGAGTTCTCAGGCCTGGACTAGTCCTCCACGAGAAAAACCAGGTTAAAATTGCCGTGTTTGTGTATGCTCTCTGATCTTCATTTACTTTCCACACTTATACTCTGATTAATCTTTTGTTGGTTATACTTGAATAGAGTTTTTTTTTAATTGATCATTATTGACACATATACTCTATTCACCCCCTCTAGAGTTGCCTACACGTACTTCAATTGGTATCAGAGCTCTGTTCTCTTGATACAAGATTTACATCCTAGTGTTGATCCATAGCAACCACACAACCATCTTTACCAACTATGGTGGGGGTCAATCCACAAATAGGCCACCCCTATTTGATGGAACCAACTACACATATTGGAAGACTAGGATGAGTTTTTAACTTAAGTCTCTAGACTTTGACCTGTGGACTGTAGTCACTGATGGCTACAAGAAACCTCCCAGAATAACTGTCGATGGGAGTCGTCGAGAAATCCGACGACAAGTATACTGATCAAAAGAAGAAACAGGCAAGTCTAGATGCTAGGGCTATTAATGCTCTCTTCTGTGCTATAGACAGGACTGAATTCAACAGGGTCTCCACATGTACCACCTTGCACGAAGTATGGAAGCTTTTGGAGGTGACTTAGAATGGACCACGCAAGTCAAAGAATCAAAAGTCAGTCGTCTGAGTATGATGCATTCAAGATGAAGCCAAATGAGACGATCACTCAAATGTTCACCAGATTTCTCGACATCGTCAACCCGCTATCTTCCCTCGAAAAAGATTATTCCAACCATGAGAAGATACGCAAAGTGCTACGAGGATTGCCGAAGGTCTGGAATCCCAAATTCACGACGACCATCGAAGGCAATGATCTTACGGTCATGTCACTAGAAACTTTGATGGGCAAGCTAATGACGCATGTGTAACACCCACATTTCTGAAATTAGGATAATTTTGAAGTTTTGTATTTATAATCATTTATTAAGGATAATTTATGCATGTTATGATTTTAGATAATTTTTGGCTAGTGTAAAACCATTTAATTTGTTGATTTGTGAATTGGGGGTTAAACTAGGGAAACCCTAGTTATTCCTTAACCTAGAAGTTTACCATGACCATGTGAGCCTAGCCATAGGCTTAGAACATCAAATTAGTGATTTTAGCCTAAAAGGGTATTTTGGTAATTTACTAGATTTTATTTGGAATTATGTGTTTTTAATATTATTTAATTATTGTTAGTACCATGATTAGTCCCTAACCTAGTTTACCCTAATCTAGAGGTTAGCTACTAACCTAGAAGCTTGAGGATAAATATTTAGTCATTGGTTAAAGTAGTGTAAATATCTAGATATTTACATAATAGATCTTTTCCTTAAAACCCTCAAAAAAATCACAACTTTGGCACCAAAGTCCTTGCCTTCACCATGAAGGAAGGCCAAGGACACCCCCCTTGCCATGGCCGGCCAAGGGAACCCCCCTACATTACCCCCTTCCTATATAACCCCATCACATTCATTCATGATCAATTTACATGAATTTAAAACCTAGAAAATTCCTTTTTCATCAAACCTTCATAACTTCCTCAAATTTGAACCAAATCACTCCTAGTCTTTTGCATTGGGTTCCTACAACCTAGAGGGTGCTAAGGGAGGCTAGCAAGTTGGACACAAGGACTTGGAAACCAACAAGTGAAGAGGACACACCATCCCTCCTTTTCTTGAAAAACTTGAGTTTTCACTCAATAGGTAAATACCCATAAACTTAGTTAACATTCTGTTTTTTTTCTTCATAAATTCATGCATATAGGTATACCCTAGCTGTGGCACAAGTTTGGTGAAATCTAGGGTTGGTTTGGTGTCCGTATCGGACACGTATCCTAGGAAGAAAAACCATGTTTGATGAAATGCCCCAAAGGTTTTGATTTTGTTAAAATGTAGAACAAATTATATTTTCAGGTAACCCTAACCGTGCTAACCCTAACCCTAACTTACTGATCATGATTTAGGTTGGTCTTCGTGTCCAAATCGGACACGAACTCACGGATTTGCACTACACACTGTCACAGAATTTCCCCTGCTCACACGAGTCTCGTACTCGCTGTATAGGACACATGGACACGCCAAAATTGGCATGCATACGGGGGCAATGTCTGCGAACATGCCCCCAAAGTTTCACGGTGTCTCGTTTTGTATCGGACACGCAATCACCCACGTACTGGACACCTACACGCACGTTCAGTCGAATTTTCGACTAGGACACGAGCCTCGTGTCCCACGCACACGAGTCGTGGACACGTATCAGGCTGACACGTGTGTAGCCCATCATTGGGCGAACACCAGGACATAAGCACGTGGTGTGTCGTGTCCTGTGTCGTGACCACGAGACACTCGACCTTATGCACGATGCGGTCTGAAATACACTGTTTCGACCTCTGATACGCGCACGTAGCTCGGACACGACATGTTTTGGACACATTTCAGGGTGTCTAAAAGCTAGCCCTAGACCTAGGCGACCTGTGTGCATGACCACGAGACGTGTCGTGTCTCGTGGTGTGTCCACGAGGGCGAGGAACCCATGCACGACACAGTGTATAGTGTGGCCTGTGTCAGTTTACCCGATTGGGTTTCCAGTAAGTTTGACACGTCGTGTCGTGTCTAGACGTTGTGTCAGGCCCCCTAGACTCTAGAGGACACCTAGGGACACCATTACCAACCGTTGGTTGGACACCTTAGTCGGGTTTTGAGGATGTTTTTAGGTTTACCCCCAACCCACAGTTCAGTGAACATTTTCCAGTTTTGTGATTAATTCCTAGATTTCTAAAACGAATTTCAAAATGGTTTTTAATGTATATATACATGTATTAATATGTATTAGTATTGTATATACATGTATATATATGTATGTGTGTGTGTAAGTGGGAATTGGGTGTATTTATATGGGTTTGTGTAGATATGTGTGTATATATACATAGGTGTATATATGTGTGTTTGTGTGTGTGAGTGTGTTCCCAAATCTCAGTTTCTGAGATTTCAGAACACCCCCCCTCTCACTGTTAAACACACACACACCATGCCCCCTTGTATCAGTATCACTCTCTCTCTCTCTCTCTAATTCACTCTCTCTCATTATTTCCCTCTCTCACTATCTATATATGTTATATATGTTATTATATATATATGTGTCATTATATATATGTGTGTGTGTGATTTTGAATTATATATAGTGTATACATATATTGATATATATATATATATGTAGTAGATAGACTTGTGTATAACTATATATATAGATATGTATATATATGTGACTTTCTAGATATAGGTTTATATGGAAACCTATATGAAATTAGCCTATGGTCTAAGTTACTAGCCTATGGCCATTAGGGGCTAACCCTAATTGACCTAATGACCCATGACCTAACTAGTTGACCCTTGTTTGACTAGAGTTGACTAAAGTCAACCTTAGGTCAAACTTGACCTAGTTGACCTAGATTGAACTTGAATTAACCTAGAATGACTAGTTTGACTAAACCCTAACTAGTCTGACCATGTTTGACCTAACTTTCACTAGTTTGACCTAGTTGACTTTTAGAGTTGACCAGAGTTGACCAAGAGTTGACTTTTGACCAGATTGACCTAGAATCATGTAGTGTGCATAGTAAACTTCCTTTTTACTATTTAGAATACATTGTGACTTGTGTTGCTCTGATCAGGAGCCAGACACCTCTCCTCAGACAGCATATTCTCTACAGACATTCATACATCGGGCGAGTACATTCTCTGACCGTTTCATACTTGTTCAGGCTTTACTTTCTCGCTCTAGATTACTTTACTTGATGCTGTCACGTTGGTAACACGGATTGGTACTATATGGATCTTTACATGAGATGTTATCTCCCTCGGGAGCATCGGGTACTTCATGTTACGTGTGTTTCCCTGTCATCATGTACTCCTATGCTTCCAACATGCATGTGCACTCATGTGATCATGTACTGTCATGATTCACTGAGCCCTCATGTATAACTTTACGTGTACTCATTTGTGATCCTCATGTGAAGTAATGTATAATAACGTAACTTGTCTAGATCCTTGTGTATTGATTGGGGAAACGAGGGAGTAGAAGTAGACATGTGAATAATTCCAAAGTAGTGTAATCATGTATAAACTCTGTCGTGTAATCATGTATAAATTCTAGCCATTCACATGCCTATTTTGTACTCTACATCACTAGCCACTTACAGTTCTCTATATACAGTAGATATTTCCTTTATAGCTATTTATTTTACAGCGTATATTTCCTTCAGCACTTCCTGTATTTTACTCTATTGTTTGTATCGTATTTTCTAACCTGATATGAACTGTGTGAGATATATTGTGCTCGTTCCTGTCCTGACTGGACCTGTTGAAAATATTACAGTGGACGAGGATGAGGCATGGGTGACTACGTATTATGGAGCAGGACTAGATGACACTTGTGTTGAGGACCCTCAGCAGGATCCACCTGCAGCTGAGGATGTTGCCCCAGTAGTCTAGGCTACTTTAGCTAGACAGTCATTTTCTACATTATTATTTTGTCTCACATTCTGAGTTGTATTTTGAGATGTTGAGATGTATAGACCCTTAGACTTATTTGTATTTTGGGTTGACATTCTGGATGTTATGTATCCTAGACACTTAGACTTATTTCATCTATGCTACTGTTCCCTTTGAGTTACTATCTATCTATCTGTCTTTCATTCTTCTACCTTAGATGTGATTGAGACTGTATATTATTATGTCACCTCCATTCGGAGAGTATAAACTGTACATGTACCTTTATATTGTTAGATGATTGACCTAGGACAGCGTTCTACCGCCGACACTGCGGCGTAGGCTGGACGTACCCACGTCTCGTGCCCTTACTCTAGGGTGCGGGTCGTGACACGGTTTTAGTGGTGGCCCATGCAGGTCCCGTTTATGTGGTGGTATTCGAACTAGAGCATCGCCACAGCCTGCAGTAAGAAATAGGATATAGTTTCGAGGTACTCAATCACACTAGGAAAAACTCTTATCTAAATCCCTGCTATCTAAATTCTTGCTGATATTGTCTTTCTTTTGAAAATAAACTGTCCCCTTTGACTATATCGTTTCTTCTCCGTATTGATTTTTCTTGTTGATCTATCTTCAGGATGGTGGAGACATGATCGTAGCGTCTCGGTCCAGGTGACACCACTGAGAGGTCTGCCACCTCTCGTCCAGCTCACCAGGACCCGGGGACCACAGCTCCCCTTACTCCAGCTCATGTGGGAGCTTCTGCCACATTTGGGGGTGCACCTCTATCTATTCGGGGGACCATCCCAGCTACCCCAGACATACCTCCCCCGCAGTTTCGTCAGCCACAGTTTCAGCAGCACCAGCCGCAGTTCCAGCCGCCGATGCTATCTGGATTAGTGGATGCTGCACAGATGTTTGCATACTTCTAGCATTTCTTAGAGACGCAGCAGGCCCAGTAGCTGCGTCAGACGACGGAGTTTACCAGGGGCATAGATGAGGTCCATCAGCTGGCTAGAGCGACGGTGGAGAGGTTGGCTGTCCAGCCACAGGGAGGATCGGGACAGCCGCGACAGCAGAGGATTCCGGGCATTCAGGAGTTCAAAAAGATGAACCCCAGGGACTTCTTGGGGACAGAGGGGATTCTTTATGCTGATGACTGGATTGAGCACATTGAGGAGATTTTCCGACTGGCGGAGATACCAGCCGAACTCCAGATAGAGGCAGCAGCCAGCCAGATGCGGGATCTTGCCCGTACCTGGTATCAGACGGACCCGAGAGTAGGCACTCCAGGGCAGACATGGGGAGCTTTCAAGGAGCTCTTCAAAGGGAAGTTTTTCCCGGATCAGGCAGTCGGTGCCTTGGAGACCCAGTTCGAGAACCTGGTTCAGGGGAACCAGACTGTAGAGGAGTATTCCGGTGAGTTTTGCCGGTTGAGCAAATTTATGGAGGGCCTTAGCGAGACAGCGAAGGCGAGGAGGTTCAGGAAGGGCTTGGTCAAGGAGGTCAA
This sequence comes from Iris pallida, assembly GCA_029216955.1. Taxonomy (NCBI): domain Eukaryota; kingdom Viridiplantae; phylum Streptophyta; class Magnoliopsida; order Asparagales; family Iridaceae; genus Iris; species Iris pallida. Next base: position 40,205,559 of record JANAVB010022597.1, on the reverse strand, counting down.
GTCCTTGACCAAGAGTGACAGGAATACCACTTTTGAGAAGATTCTGGCAGGAGCGATGGCGGCTGAGGATGATCTTGAGCTGAAGCTCAAGAGGGGTCGCGACACTCAGGGAGCTGGCAGCAGTGGAGGACAGGCCAAGAGGCCTCATTTTCAGCACCAACAGCAGAGGCCATTCCAGCAGCAGAGGCCGTTCCAGCAGGTACAACAGCAGCCGAGGCACCAGCAGCAGGCACCCAGGCAGCAGGTCGTCAGTTGTACTTTCTGCAAGAAGCAGGGTCATGGATGGAATGACTGCAGAAAGAGGCTTGGCAGGTGTCTGCTATGTGGTTCCGGAGACCACCAGCTGAGGGAGTGTCCCATGTCTTCGGGACGACCAGTTCAGGGAGGCGGAGCCAAGGCTCCGGCAGGGCAGCAGAAGGGACCTTTGCCGACTCAGCAGCAGAGGTTCACCCAGCACCAGTATCAGGCCAGGAATGGACAGCAGGGGCGAGCTTACGCCATGGCAGCAGAGGATGCTGAGGTTACTGGAGAGCTGATAGCAGGTTCTATTTTTCTCGACTCTATTCCAGCTTTTGCATTGTTCGATTCTGGGGCTTCCCATAGCTTTATATCAGTATCTTTTACGATTAGACATCATGTTATATCTGAATCGTTGTCTAGGACTTGCAAGATCACGACTGGGGGTGGCATTATCCTCGTTCGTGATGTTTGCAAGGGACGGAGAGTAGTTTTGGGAGGCCGAGAGTTGGATGTGTGTTTGCTCGTGATGCCACTACCAAACTACGATATTGTACTCGGTATGGATTGGTTGAGCAGGCACCATGCCAGCATAGATTGCCGCAGGGGTAGAGTTTTGTTCAGAGCGCCAGATGAGCCAGAGTTTGTATATTCCCGACGACAAGCAGAACAGACTAGCGGAGTTTTCTGCGGAGTTTCGATTGAGGAGCAGCCAGTTCAACATCCATTGATAGCTGAGTTCATGGACGTATTTCCAGAAGAATTGCCTGGGCTTCCACCAGACAAAGACGTTGAGTTCTCGATAGACTTGGTTCCAGGTGCGGAACCGATTTTTCAGCATATCTATCGAGTGAACAACAGCGAGTTGGTGGAATTAAAGAAGCAAGTGGATGAGTTGCAGGACGAGGGCTTCATCCGCTCTAGTTCTTCACCTTGGGGTGCACCGGTACTCTTTGTACCGAAGAAGGATGGGTCGGTACGGATGTGTATCGATTATAGGGCACTCAACAGTCTGATGATCAAGAACAGATATCCACTGCCGCGGATCGACGATCTCTTCGATCAGTTGAGCGGAGCTCGGGTATTCTCGAAGATCGATCTGAGGTCAGGCTACCACCAGGTAAAGGTGAAGAGGGAGGATATTCCGAAGACGGTGTTCAGGACGCGGTACGGCCAGTTCGAGTTTATGGTGATGCCGTTTGGGTTGACTAATGCCCCGGCGGTGTTCATGAACTTGATGAACAAGGTATTCCACCAGTACTTAGATAAGTTCGTGGTGGTGTTCATCGACGACATCCTGGTGTACTCGAAGACAGAGGAGAAGCATGAGGAGCACTTGAGAGTGGTCCTGGAGACTCTCAGACAGGAGCAGCTTTACGGCAAGCTCTCGAAGTGCGAGTTCTTCCTGGACAGAGTTGACTTACTGGGTCATGTGGTGACTGGAGATGGGATCTCAGTCAACCCAAGGAGGATATCAGCAGTTGAGGCTTGGGCAGCACCGACGTCAGTGGCAGAGATCAGGAGCTTCCTAGGATTGGCAGGCTACTACAGGAGATTCGTCCAGGATTTCTCCCGGGTTGCAGAGCCGTTGTCTAGGCTGACCCGGAAGGACGCAGAGTTTGTCTGGTCAGAGGAGTATCAGGCCGCTTTCGATGAGTTGAAGAAGCGGTTGACGACAGCCCCGATTCTGACATTGCCATCAGGATCAGGCGGGTTCACTATCTACAGTGACGCCTCGGGGAAGGGTTTGGGTTGTGTCTTACAGCAGCATGGGAAGGTGATTGCCTATGCTTCCAGGCAGTTACGTCCCCATGAGAAGAACTATCCTACCCATGATTTGGAGTTGGCGGCAGTTATCTTTGCTCTGAAGCTGTAGAAACACTATTTGTATGAAGAGTGCGTGGAGATATTTACAGACCACAAGAGCTTGAAATATGTGTTTACGCAGAAGGAGCTCAACATGAGGCAGCGCAGATGGTTGGAGCTGATGAAGGACTTTGATATTCTGCTGCAGTATCACCCAGGGAAGGCCAACATAGTTGCCGATGCTTTGAGCAAATATCCGGCAGCTATGTGTTTGACGATGGATCGCCACTTGTTAGCGGACTTGGAGAGCCTTGGGATCGAGGTGATTGTGCCGAGAGTGTAGATACATATGTGGGGCCTCCATATTCAGTCGGACTTGATTGATAGGATCAAGTCGGCTCAGTTCGATGACATTTCTCTACGATGCATCAGGGAGCAGGTCAAAGCAGGATTTGCGGACGATGAGTTCACTCTTGCAGGGGATGCCGCATTGAGGCACGGTTCCAGACTGTGTGTGCCCAGTGGAGACTTTCGAGAGCAGGTTATGCAGGAGGCCTACCGTTCTCAGTACTCTATACATCCGGGAGCCAACAAGATGTATAGGAATCTGAGAGAGCATGTATGGTGGAGTGGGATGAAGCACGAGGTAGCACACTTCGTAGCCAGGTGTTTGATTGTCAGCAGGTAAAGGCAGAGAGGCAGAGGCCAGGGGGACTGTTACAGCCATTGTCCATTCCGGAGTGGAATTGGGAGCACATCACGATGGACTTTGTTTCGGGATTGCCGCGTACTCCAGGAGGGAAGGACGCGATTTGGGTCATCGTCGACAGGTTGACCAAATCGGCCCACTTCTTGCCATTCAAAGTGGGTTTGTCTACCGAGAAGCTATCGGAGATGTATATGCGACAGATAGTCAGACTTCATGGAGTCCCAGTGAGCATTGTATTGGACCGAGACAGTCGTTTTACTTTATATTTCTGGAGGAGCTTGCATATTAGCTTGGGCACTCAGCTCAAGTTTAGTACTGCATACCACCCTCAGACAGACGGACAGTCAGAGAGGACCATTCAGACACTGGAGGACATGCTGCGGACTTGTGTCTTGGACTTTGAAGGATCTTGGGAGAGTCACCAGCACTTGGTAGAGTTTGCATACAACGACAGCTTTCAGGCCAGCATTGAGATGTCACCCTTCGAGGTACTGTACGGGCGTAGATGTCGTACACCCTTGTCTTGGGATGATATTGGGGAGCGAGCTTTATTAGGACCTGAGATGGTTGTGGATGCAGCAGAGAAGGTGAAGCTCATCAGAGATCGACTTCGCGTGGCGCAGGACAGACATCGGCATTGGGCCGATAGCCACCGCAGACCTTTGGAGTTTGAGGTACAGCTTAGAGATAGGATTAGAATTAGGTTGTCTTGTTTGTGTTTTGTTAACCATGTTTGATTATCATAATTAAATTGAGACCTTGTTTGTGAATAGGTTGGAGACCAGGTATTTTTGAGGATATCTCCGACACGTGGCACTATACGTTTTGGTGGAGGTGGGAAGCTTAGCCCGCGTTTCATCGGCCCTTTCGTTATCAGCGGGAGAGTCGGTGACGTGTCTTACAAGCTAGACCTACCACCAGCATTGGAGGGAGTTCACAACGTATTCCACGTGTCGCAGTTGAGACGGTACGTGGCAGATCCTAGCCATGTACTTGATCATTCCGAGATCGAGGTGGGTCCTACTCTTCGTTATCCAGAGCAGCCTGTTGAGATTCTGGATCGACGGGAGAAGGCATGGAGGAACCAGACGATACCACTGGTTCGCGTCGCATGGAGGCATCATTCTACAGGAGAGTCCACCTGGGAACGGGAGGATGAGATGCGCGAGCGATACCCTTATCTATTTGTACCTTGAGGTATGATTTTCTATCCTTCTCATCAGTTTCAGTTTCGTCTTTAAATTTTGAGGACGAAATTATTTTAAGGAGGGTAGACTTATAACACCCACATTTCTGAAATTAGGATAATTTTGAAGTTTTGTATTTATAATCATTTATTAAGGATAATTTATGCATGTTATGATTTTAGATAATTTTTGGCTAGTGTAAAACCATTTAATTTCTTGATTTGTGAATTGGGGGTTAAACTAGGGAAACCCTAGTTATTCCTTAACCTAGAAGTTTACCATGACCATGTGAGCCTAGACATAGGCTTAGAACATCAAATTAGTGATTTTAGCCTAAAAGGGTATTTTGGTAATTTACTAGATTTTATTTGGAATTATGTGTTTTTAATATTATTTAATTATTGTTAGTACCATGATTAGTCCCTAACCTAGTTTACCCTAATCTAGAGGTTAGCTACTAACCTAGAAGTTTGAGGATAGATATTTAGTCATTGGTTAAAGTAGTGTAAATATCTAGATATTTACATAATAGATCTTTTCCTTAAAACCCTCAAAAAAATCACAACTTTGGCACCAAAGTCCTTGCCTTCACCATGAAGGAAGGCCAAGAACACCCCCCTTGCCATGGCCGGCCAAGGGCACCCCCCTACATTACCCCCTTCCTATATAACCCCATCACATTCATTCATGATCAATTTACATGAATTTAAAACCTAGAAAATTCCTTTTTCATCAAACCTTCATAACTTCCTCAAATTTGAACCAAATCACTCCTAGTCTTTTGCATTGGGTTCCTACAACCTAGAGGGTGCTAAGGGAGGCTAGCAAGCTGGACACAAGGATTTGGACACCAACAAGTGAAGAGGACACACCACCCCTCCTTTTCTTGAAAAACTTGAGTTTTCACTCAATAGGTAAATACCCATAAACTTAGTTAACATTCTTTTTTTTCTTCATAAATTCATACATATAGGTATACCCTAGCTGTGGGACAAGTTTGGTGAAATCTAGCGTTGGTTTGGTGTCCGTATCGGACACGTATCCTAGGAAGAAAAACCATGTTTGATGAAATGCCCCAAAGGTTTTGATTTTGTTAAAATGTAGAACAAATTACATTTTCAGGTAGCCCTAACCTTGCTAACCCTAACCCTAACTTACTGATCACGATTTAGGTTGGTCTTCGTGTCCAAATCGGACACGAACTCACGGATTTGCACTACACACTGTCACAGAATTTCCCCTGCTCACACGAGTCTCGTACTCGCTGTATAGGACACGTGGACACGCCAAAATTGGCATGGATACGGGGGCAATGTCTGCGAACATGCCCCCAAAGTTTCACGGTGTCTCGTTTTGTATCGGACACGCAATCACCCACGCACTGGACTCCTACACGCACGTTCAGTCGAATTTTCGACTAGGACACTAGCCTCGTGTCCCACGCACACGAGTCGTGGACACGTATCAGGCTGACACGTGTGTAGCCCATCATTGGGCGAACACCAGGACACAAGCATGTGGTGTGTCGTGTCCTGTGTCATGACCACGAGACACTCAACCGCGTGCACGATGCAGTCTGAAACGCACTGTTTCGACCTCAGATACGCGCACGTAGCTCGGACACGACACGTTTTGGACACATTTCAGGGTGTCTAAAAGCTAGCCCTAGACCTAGGCGACCTGTGTGCATGACCACGAGACGTGTCGTGTCTCGTGGTGTCTCCACGAGGGCGAGGAACCCATGCACGACACAGTGTAGAGTGTGGCCTGTGTCAGTTTACCCAATTGGGTTTCTAGTGAGTTTGACACGTCGTGTCGTGTCTAGACGTTGTGTCAGGCTCCTTAGACTCTAGAGGACACCTAGGAACACCATTACCAACCGTTGGTTGGACACCTTAGTCGGGTTTTGAGGATGTTTTTAGGTTTACCCCCAACCCACTGTTCAGTGAACATTTTCCAGTTTTGTGATTAATTTCCAGATTTCTAAAACGAATTTCAAAATGGTTTTTAATGTATATACATGTATTAATATTTATTAGTATTGTATATACATGTATATATATGTATGTGTGTGTGTAAGTGGGAATTGGGTGTATTTACATGGGTTTGTGTAGATATGTGTGTATATATACATAGGTGTATATATGTGTGTTTGTGTGTGTGAGTGTGTTCCCAAATCTCAGTTTCTAAGATTTCAGAACACCCCCCCCTCTCACTGTTAAACACACACACACACACCATGCCCCCTTGTATCAGTATCACTCTCTCTCTCTCTCTCTAATTCACTCTCTCTCATTATTTCCCTCTCTCACTATCTATATATGTTATATATTTTATTATATATATATGTGTCATTATATATATGTGTGTGTGTGATTTTGAATTATATATAGTGTATACATATATTGATATATATATGTAGTAGATAGACTTGTGTATATCTATATATATAGATATGTATATATATGTGACTTTCTAGATATAGGTTTATATGGAAACCTATATGAAATTAGCCTATGGTCTAAGCTACAAGTCTATAGCCATTAGGGGCTAACCCTAATTGACCTAATGACCCATGACCTAACTAGTTGACCCTTGTTTGACTAGAGTTGACCAAAGTCAACCTTAGGTCAAACTTGACCTAGTTGACCTAGATTGAACTTGAATTAACCTAGAATGACTAGTTTGACTAAACCCTAACTAGTCTGACCATGTTTGACCTAACTTTGACTAGTTTGACCTAGTTGACTTTTAGAGCTGACCAGAGTTGACCAAGAGTTGACTTTTGACCAGATTGACCTAGAATCATGTAGTGTACAAAGTAAACTTCATTTTTACTATTTAGAATACATTGTGACTTGTGTTGCTCTGATCAGGAGCCAGACACCTCTCGTCAGACAGCATATTCTCTACAGACATTCATACATCAGGCGAGTACATTCTCTGACCGTTTCATACTTGTTCAGGCTTTACTTTCTCGCTCTAGATTACTTTACTTGATGCTGTCACGTTGGTAACACGGATTGGTACTATATGGATCTTTACATGAGTTGTTATCCCCCTTGGGAGCATCGGGTACTTCATGTTACGTGTGTTTCACTGTCATCATGTACTCCTATGCTTCCATCATGCATGTGCACTCATGTGATCATGTACTCTCATGATTCACTGAGCCATCATGTATAACTTCACGTATACTTATTTATGAGTCTCATGTGAAGTAATGTATAATAACGTAACTTGTCTAGATCCTTGTGTATTGATTGAGGAAACGGGGGAGTTGAAGTAGACATGTGAATAATTCCAAAGTAGTGTAATCATGTATAAACTCAGTAGTGTAATCATATATAAATTCTAGCCATTTACATGCCTATCTTGTACTCTACATCACTAGCTACTTACAGTTCTCTATATACAGTAGATATTTTCTTTACATCTATTTATTTTACAGCGTATATTTCCTTCAGCACTTCCTGTATTTTACTCTATTGCTTGTATCGTATTTTCTAACCTGATATGAACTGTGTGAGATGTATTGTGCTCGTTCCTGTCCTGACTGGACCTGTTAAAAATATTACAGAGGACGAGGATGAGGCATGGGTGACTACGTATTATGGAGCAGGACTAGATGACACTTGTGTTGAGGACCCTCAGCAGGATCCACCTGCAGCTGAGGATGTTGCCCCAGTAGTCTAGGCTACTTTAGCTAGACAGTCATTTTCTACATTAATATTTTGTCTCACATTCTGAGTTGTATTTTGAGATGTTGAGATGTATAGACCCTTAGACTTATTTGTATTTTGGGTTGATATTCTGGATGTTATGTATCCTAGACACTTAGACTTATTTCATCTATGCTACTGTTCCCTTTGAGTTACTATCTATCTATCTGTCTTTCATTCTTCTACCTTAGATGTGATTGAGACTGTATATTGTTATGTCACCTCCATTCGGAGAGTATAAACTGTACATGTACCTTTATATTGTTAGATGATTGACCTAGGACAGCGTTCTACCGCCGATACTACGGCGTAGGCTGGACGTACCCACGTCTCGTGCCCTTACTCTAGGGTGCGGATCGTGACAACATGAGCTCGATCTAAAAGATTTCGAAGAAATAGCTCTAAAAGAAAAAGTGATTACATTGAGAGCTCATCACCGAAGAACAAGCTCAGAAGACACTGATGAAGATGACTCCGAAGGTGACGATCAAGCTCTCTTAGTTTGAAACTTCAAGAAGTTTCTACGCTTCAACAAAAAGAAGAGAGAACAAAGAGATGATGAGGAAGAACCCACCTACTTCGGATGCAAGAGGACGGGATAAGTCAAGAAAGATTGTCCCGTAGCAAAGAAAGGAAGCAGATACGAGAAGCCATACAAGAAGCCAACTACAAGGAAGTATGCCAACACTAGCATCTGGCACAAAAGCGAGGCTAGTGATTCAGACGAGAAAGAGGACTCTTCGCAAAATATGGCTAATGTCTATCTAATGGCGACTTCAGATAAGGTAAAAGATTCTTTTGATGATTTCTTATTTGATGAACTTGGTGATGCTTTTAGTGATCTACTTGAAGATCACAAAAAAGTACTCAATAAATATAAACATGCAAAGGATAAGATCAAGGACTGTGAAACCGAAATCTATAGACTTTTATGTTTACTAGATAATGTTAGAAACACTGCACCCATGGAAAATACTGAAGAGGTATCCAAGCTTAAATTAAGCTTACACGATGCCGAATCAATCATTGAGAAACAAACACTTGATATCACGACTTTAAACAAAGAACTTGCTGAAGTGAAAAACAAGTTCAAAATTGCTACAGGTAGAATACACGGTCTTACCACTAAATGTGATAAGTTAAATGCTGTCTCAAAGAAATTAGAGATTAAACTGGGCAAGAAGGTTATTCAACCCTAAGTTCAGTCTTTTAGTAACAACACTTACAGACATGAGACATCTCAACACAAGAAAGCACGTCACCACAAGAACACTCATCCATATGCTACACAAAATCATGCTTTTATGTACACCTATTCACATGCAGCACGTAAAATACATACACGTAAACACCATCATCATCCTGCTGCACTCAATCATTATCATCATCATGCTACTGCACACGGTCACTATAATCACTCTACTGCTGCACGTAGCTATCATCACCCCACTTATAAACATCACTATCAATATGCTCCTAATATAAACATGCATGCTAGATGTACATATTATGGTTTACATGGACACATTTCACCACAATGTAGAATTAGAAGATTAGTTGATAAAAATATATATGTATGGGTACCGAAGTCTAACCTTTCAGGACCCACAAGAATCTGGGTACCAAAGGGCACATCTATTCATGGTATAGGTGGACCTTCCCTCTTCAACTAGAAGCAAGTGGATTCTCGATAGTGGGTGCTCGGGACATATGAGTGGAAATGCAAATCTATTCGTAACACTATCGATAAAAAAGGAAGGATACATTTCCTTCGGCAACAACCTTAAAGGCTATATCAAAGGTAACAGTACAATTGGTTATCTCTTTCTACCGTCATTAACGATGTCTGTTTAGTGACCGAGTTAAAACATAACTTGCTCAGCATTAGTCATCTTGCTGATCATGGAAATGATATTAACTTCAGAAAAACTAAATGCTTTATCTATGATAGATCAACTGGAGACATCACTTTTGAGGGGATAAGGGAAGATAATATTTATATTTTCTATCTATCTAGTGATACTAACAGTACAGGAAGATGCCTTTACGCTCACAAAGACAAAAAGCTCCTATGGCATCAACGTCTTGGTAATGCCAACATGGATACTATATCCAGACTATCCACCAAGAAGCTAGTCAGAGGACTGTCGGATATTACATTCAAGAAAGACACGATATGTATCGAATGTGAAAACAATAAGACTACCAAATCTTCCTTTAAATCCATAAATACTGTAAGTTCTACCCGACCATTGCAATTACTTCATATGGACTTATTTGGTCCTAGTAGAGTAGCCAGTCTTGGCGAAAAACTCTACGCTTTTGTCAATGTAGATAATTTTTTAAGATTTTCTTGGGTTTTCTTTCTTACAAACAAAAGTGATACAATTTCTGTTTTCAAATTATTTGCTAAAAAGGTCCAAAATAAAAAAGGCTACATGATTACTCGTATTCGAAGTAATCATGGTGGCGAATTCAAAAATTCTAATTTTGAAAAGTTTTGTGATTCAAATGGTTTTAGTCATAAATTTTCGTGTCCAAGAACTCCTTAACAAAATGGTGTTGTGGAGAGGAAGAATAGAACTCTTGGCGATATGGCTAGAGTTATGCTAAATCAATTCTCTCTTTCAAAATACTTTTGGACAGAAGCTGTCAGCACAGCGTGCCATATTTTGAATAGGGTGTTGATTCGACCTATTTCGAAGACACCCTATGAGCTTTGGTTTGGTAGGACTCCTATTGTTTCTTACTTTAGTGTGTTCGGTTGTCGCTGCTTTATCCTGAATACTAAAGACAACTTTGGCAAATTTGATGCCAAAGCTGACGAAGGTATTCTTCATGGCTATGCGGCCAAGAGTAAGGGATATAGAGTGTTCTTCAAATTCTCCATGATTGTTGAAGAGTCTACTAATATAACTTTTGATGAGGATAATAGTACAGCTGTTATTCTCGACGATGATGAACCGTCAACCTCTACACCTATAAATACAATGTCTGAAACCAGTTCTCCGGAGGAATTACCAAAGAAGTTTCACTTCACTCCCTCTCATCCAAAGAACTTGGTAATAGGTGAAGTATCAAAAGGGCTAACTACTCGATCTTCCGTAGGAGACACTATTGTTTGCCATTAAATATCAAGCACAACAAATTATAGATGAATTGAACTTGATTGCAAACTCGCTTGTACAAGAGAAAGCCTAGAAAGAAAGCCTAGGAGACAATCTAAGTACAATTGTTAAGTTTTGATTCTGGAGGGTGATGGTGAGGCTCGGAAAAGTATAGCAACTCTGTCTTACTCCTTGGACTATATGACGCGCTCCTTGCTCTCGAAGAAACTGCCTTTCGTAGGTTACCAGTCTTGGATTGCCAACCATTTTCCTGGGTGTAATACCCTGCTATTTATAGTGTTTTCTGAAGTAGCAGCTTTTTGGGTCGCATAAAGGGCCACGTGGCCACGTGTCTCTCACAACGCACAAAGACTCGATCTCGGGTTGCCAGCTGGTGGGGTTTGTTGAGATTTTGTTGTAACAAATCTGGGTAGTTGAGACTTGGTCAGCCTGCCACGTGTCTCATCGCAAGATAGGACCAGTCTGCTTGAGTCATTTTGAACCGCAGAGGCCCTTCAGAGTTCGGCCATGCTGGGCCGCATCAGACTCATGCGGCAATCTTCCTTAGTCCGCATGTAGCTTGGGGACTTTTGAGCTGCATAGGTTCTTATATTCTGGGTCGTATAAAGCTCTGCGGCTCGGATTACAGTTACCCTTGGCCTCATGAAATATATAGATTAAGTTGCATAAGGTACATGCGGCTCGGGTCGTATGTCCAGTCTAATCGTGTCTTATCTTCTTTTCAGAGTGTTAGAGTTGTCAGAGCTGTCAGTCTTTGCCAGAGTTTGTCAGTTTTATGAGACCAGAGTCAGCTTTATCAGAAGGATTAATCAACTTAGCCGCATAAGTAACTATTCTCTCTGCGGCTCAGTCTAGTGAAGATGGGCTGCAGGCGTCGTACTGAATCTGTCATGCGGCTCTTCTTTATGCGGGTCAATCTGTTCCAGGGTAATCATGCGGTCAGTTATGATCCACATGAATCCCGTATTTTCCATGCTTCTACAAGACCCCTTTCAAAGATTTCAAATTGCAAATTTGGAATACTTTGAATAAGAAGCATGGAAAGTAGAGCTGTTTAGGTGTGGCAATCCTATCAGAGGTAGCATGGACGTGATAGGTTTGGGTACTTCCGCTGGGGATTTTATGTGGACTTTTCATCCTTGGCGTACCTTGGTTTTAGGTACGGATAATAAGTTGAGAGAGAGAACCATTATATTTACTCAGATGTGATGAGAACATGGTAAATATGGGGTTGATGGTAATGAGGACGTGGTGGGAGTGGACTCAAATGAGGATACATAGAACAACTCAGAGGTAATATGTACGTAGAAGTTCTACGTAACGGGTATTGAATGCCACGGAACAACTGGGTTCCAGAAGCATATAATTGTGAAGAAGGAGTGCATGTACTAGAGGACCTAATACAACATTTATGGTCAACAGAGGACATTCGTGGACCTATTATCCTTTTTGTGTACTGGCGATGCGAGTACGGATAATAAGTGGAGAGAAAACCAATATATTTACTCAGAGGTAATGAGGACGTGGTAAATATGGGTCTAAAGTAGAGCCTTCCTACTCAGAGGTAATGAGGATATGGTAGGAGTGGGCCTAATGAGGATACACAGAACAACTCAGAGGTGCTATCAACGTGGAAGTTCTATGTATTGGGTGGTTTGTTTGTGATGGACGGGAAAACAACTCAGAGGTAATATGGACGTAGTTGTTTTTTCCGTTGGAGAATTTTGTGGACCTATTACCATTTTTGTGCACTGGTGGTGCGAGTAATAGATTTTGAGGCAAACTCCGGTAGAAAAAAGCATTTAGTGTGGAAGTACTGAGGTATAATCATACATGACTTGTTTCCCAGAAGATGCGATGTGAATCCACTCGGAGCGGTCAGAGAGTAAGTTCAGCGGTACCTGAGGGTACATAAATCAACAATCTAGGAGATTTGGGGTCAGAGTGTAAGTTAAGCGGTACCAGAGGGTACATAACTCACAATCTGAGAGAGAGTTGGAAGATGTCATTTAGACATAATTTTTCTTGAGGAACTTGCCGTTGTCGGGCATCATGAGTAAGTAACCATTTTGTTTTGCGAGACGGTACGCGCCGTTAGAGAATACGGCCTCGATGACAAATGGGCCCTCCCACTTGGGTTGGAACTTGCCGGCAGTTTTGTGAGTCATAACCATCGGCCTGCGAACTGCCAAGACGAGATCGCCTACTTGAAATATTCTCCGTTTGACCTTCTTGTTGAAGGCTCCAGAGATGCGTGCTTGATAGATCTCGATGCTTTGTTGAGCTTGCAAGCGCTTCTCGTCTAACGCTTCTAATTCTTGTAGCCGTCGAGGGTAGTTATCGTCCGACGTTAACTGGTAAGTAAGGGCTACACGAAGTAAGGGGATCTGAGTCTCCAATGGAAGAACTGCCTCGCTCTCGTACACCAGAAAAAATGGTGTATTTCTCGTAGCCGTCCGACTCGTAGTGCTGTATGCCCATAAGCTTTCGCCAAACCTTTCATTCCAGTCGTGCTTGTTTGAAGACACGAACTTCTTGATATTAACTTCGGAAAAATTAATGCTATATCTATGATGGATCAACTGGAGACATCGCTTTTGAGGGGATAAGGGAAGATAATATTTATATTTTCTATCTATCTAGTGATACTAACAGTACAGGAAGATGCCTTTACGCTCACAAAGACGAAAAGCTCCTATGGCATCAACGTCTTGGTCATGCCAACATGGATACTATATCCAGACAATCTACCAAGAAGCTAGTCAGAGGACTGTCGGATATCACATTCAAGAAAGATACGATATGTGTCGAATGTGAAAAGAATAAGGCTACCAAATCTTCCTTTAAATCCATAAATACTGTAAGTACTACCCGACCATTACAATTACTTCTTATGGACTTATTTGGTCCTAGTAGAGTAGCCAGTCTTGGCGAAAAACTCTACGCTTTTGTCATTGTAGATAATTTTTCAAGATTTACTTGGGTTTTCTTTCTTACAAACAAAAGTGATACAATTTCCGTTTTTAAAGTATTTGCTAAAGGGTCTAAAACGAAAAAGGCTACATGATTACTCGTATCCGAAGTAATCATGGTGGTGAATTCAAAAATTCTAATTTTCAAAAGTTTTGTGATTCAAATGGTTTTAGTCATGAATTTTCGTGTCCAAGAACTCCTCAACAAAATAGTGTTGTGGAGCGGAAGAATAGAACTCTTGGCGATATGGCTAGAGTTATGCTAAATCAATTCTTTCTTTCGAAATACTTTTAGGCAGAAGCTGTCAGCACAGCGTGCCATGTTTTGAATAGGGTGTTGATTCGACCTATTTCGAAGACACCCTATGAGCTTTGGTTTGGTAGGACTCCTATTGTTTCTTACTTTAGTGTGTTCGGTTGTCGCTGCTTTATCCTGAATACCAAAGACAACTTAGGCAAATTTGATGCCAAAGCTGACGAATGTATTCTTCTTGGTTATTCGGCCAAGAGTAAGGGATATAGAGTGTTCAACAAATTCTCCATGATTATTGAAGAGTCTACTAATGTAACTTTTGATGAGGATAATAGTACATCTGTCATTCTCGACGATGATGGACCGTCAACCTCTACAACTATAAATACAATGTCTGAAACCAGTTCTCCAGAGGAATTACCAAAGAAGTTTCGCTTCACTCCCTCTCATCCAAAGAACTTGGTAATAGGTGAAGTATCAAAAGGGGTAACTACTCGATCTTCCGCAAGAGACACTATTGTTTGCCATTAAATATCAAGCACAACAAATTATAGATGAATTGAACTTGATTGCAAACTCGCTTGTACAAGAGAAAGCCTAGAAAGAAAGCCTAGGAGACAATCTAAGTACAATTGTTTAGTTTTGATTCTGAAGGGTGACGGTGAGGCTCGGGAAAGTGTAGCAACTCTGTCTTACTCCTTGGACTATATGACGCGCTCCTTGCTCTCGAAGAAACTGCCTTTCGTAGGTTACCAGCCTTGGATTGCCAACCATTTTCCTGGGTGTAATACCCTGCTATTTATAGTATTTTCTGAAGTATCAGCTTTTTGGGCCGCATAAAGGGCCACGTGGCCATGTGTCTCTCATAATGCATAAAAACTCGATCTCGGGTTGCCAGCTGGTGGGGGTTATTGAGATTTTGTTGTAGCAAATCTGGGTAGTTGAGACTTGGTCAGCCTGCCACGTGTCTCATCACAAGATAGGACCAGTGTGCTTGAGTCATTTTGAGCCGCATAGGCCCTTCACAGTTCGGCCATGCTGGGCCGCATAAGACTCATACGACAGTCTCCATTAGTCCGCATGTAGCTTGGGGACTTTTGAGCTGCATAGGTTCTTATGTTCTGGGCCGCATAAAGCTCTGCGGCTCGGATTATAGTTACCCTTGGCCGCATTAAATATATAGATTAAGTTACATAAGGTACATGCGGCTCGGGTCGTATGTCCAGTCTAATCGTGTCTTATTTTTTTTTCAAAGTGTCATAGTTGTCAGAGCTGTCAGTCTTGCCAGAGTTTGTCAGCTTTATCAGACCAGAGTCAGCTTTATCAGAAGGATTAATCAGCTTAGCCGCATAAGTAACTATTCTCTCTGCGGTTCAGTCTAGTGAAGATGGGCCACAGGGGTCGTACTGAGTCTGTCATGCGGCTCTTCTTTATGCGGGTCAATCTGTTCCAGGGTACTCATGCGGTCAGTTGTGATCCACATGAATTCCATATTTTCCATACTTCTACAAGACCCCTTTCAAAGTTTTTAAATTACAAATTTGGAATACTTTGAATAAGAAGCATGGAAAGTAGAGCTGTTTAGGTTTGGCAATCCTATCAGAGGTAGCATGGACGTGATAGGTTTGGGTACTTCTACTGGGGATTTTATGTGGACTTATCATCCTTGGCGTACCTTGGTTTTAGGTACGGATAATAAGTTGAGAGAGGAAACCATTATATTTACTCAGATGTGATGAGAACATGGTAAATATGGGGTTGATGGTAATGAGGACGTGGTGGGAGTGGACTCAAATGAGGATACATAGAACAACTCAGAGGTAATATGTACGTGGAAGTTCTACGTAACGGGTAATGAATGCCACGGAACAACTGGGTTCCAGGAGCATATGATTGTGAAGAAGGGATGCATGTACTAGAGGACCTAATACAACATTTGTGGTCAACAGAGGACATTCGTGGACCTATTATCCTTTTTGTGTACTGGCGATGCGAGTACGGATAATAAGTGGAGAGAAAACCAATATATTTACTCAGAGGTAATGAGGACATGGTAAATATGGGTCTAAATAGAGCCTTCCTACTCAGAGGTAATAAGGACGTGGTAGGAGTGGGCCTAATGAGGATACATAGAACAACTCAGAGGTGCTATCAACGTGGAAGTTCTATTTATTGGGTGGTTTATTTGTGATGGACGGGAAAACAACTCAGAGGTAATATTGACGTAGTTGTTTTTCCCGTTGGGGAATTTTGTTGACCTATTACCCTTTTTGTGCACTGGTGGTGCTAGTAATAGATTTTGAGGCAAACTTCGGTAGAAAAAAGCATTTAGTGTGTAAGTACTGAGGTATAATCATACATGACTTGTTTCCCAGAAGATGCGATATGAATCCACTCGGAGCGGTCAGAGAGTAAGTCCGCCGGTACCTGAGGGTACATAAATCAAGAATCTAGGAGATTTGGGGTCAGAGTGTAAGTTCAGCGGTACCAGAGGGTACATAACTCACAATCTGAGAGATAGTTGGAAGATGTCATTTAGACATAATTTTTCTTGAGGAACTTGCCGTTGTCGGGCATCATGAGTAAGTCTCCTTTTTGTTTTGCGAGATGGTACACGTCGTTTGAGAATACGGTCTCGATGACAAATGGGCCCTCCCACTTGGGTTAGAACTTGCCGACAGTTTTGTGAGTCATAACCATCGGCCTGCGAACTGCCAAGATGAGATCGCCTAATTGGAATATTCTCAGTTTGACCTTCTTCTTGAAGGCTCCAGAGATGCGTGCTTGATAGATCTCGATGCTTTGTTGAGCTTGCAAGCGCTTCTCGTCTAACGCTTCTAATTCTTGTAGCCTTCGAGGGCAGTTATCGTCCAACGTTAACCGGTAAGTAAGGGCTACACGAAGTAAGGGGATCTGAGTCTCCAATTGAAGAACTACCTCGCTCCCGTACACCAGAAAAAATGGTGTATTTCTCGTAGCCGTCCGACTCGTAGTGCTGTATGCCCATAAACATTCGCCAAACCTTTCATTCCAGTCGCGCTTATTTGAAGACACAAAATTCTTGAGAAGCTTGATTATGGTCTTGTTAAAGGCTTCGGCTAGACCATTAGCTGACGGATTGTAGGCCGTTGAAGCCACATTCTGAATTCGGTTCTTGTCGCATAATCGATAGAAGGCATAGCTTGCGAACTACGGACCATTGTCATGAATGATCCTCCTTGGCAGTCCAAAATAGTAAATGACGTGATATTTTATGAAACTGATCACGTTTGACGTCTTTACCTCTGCTAACGGAACTACTTTTGCCCATTTGGAGAAGTAGTCGATGATTGCGAGAATAAATCGGTGTCCTTTGGACGACAACGGGGTCATTGGGCCAACAATGTCCATTCCCTATGCTTTAAATGGCCAAGAAGCCACTGTTAAGTACAAAAACTCAGATGGAAGATGTATGAAATCTGTGTGGATCTGACAAGCCTTGCACTTCTTTGCATAATTGACTGCGTCTGCTACCATCGTAGGCCAGTAGTAACCCATCCGACGGAGACGGTCCTGCAACTTCGGGCCTGGTTGGTGAGCCCCGCAAACGCCATCGTGAGCCTCGCGTAAGGCTTCTTTGGCTTCTGTGTTTGACAGACATCTTAGCAGTAGTCCGTCGTAAGATTGTCGATATAGCATTTTTGTTTCGGTGTCATAAAAGAATATGAGAGAACGCCTTCTGATTGAAGTTGCTTCTTTTATATTCTCAGACAGGATTCTACAGACAGCAAAGTCGATGAATGGGAGTCACCATTCTTGCGCATCATTGGTTATCTGGGAGGAGTAACTCGTATCCAGTTGAACGTTGATTTTGGGACAGACCAGCTCATGGCCTATGACGTCAACTGGATGATGAACATAATTTGGAACCGTCAAAGAAGCGGCGAGGCCTGCAGGGCATCGGCTTCAATATTCTGGAGCCTAGGAACATGTTCTATAAAGAATCCCTCCAAGGTTGCTATGATACCAATTGCTATCTGATGATAAGGAATCAGGTCCGCGTTGCGAACTTCGTATGAGCCTCAGATTTGATTGAAAACCAACTACGAGTCACCGTATGCTTCTAGGTATTTGACGTCCACTTCTTTTGCAAGTTGGAGTCCGATGACCAAAGCATTATATTCAGCTACATTGTTTGAACAGGGTTACATGAGACAATATGCTCGGTTGACCACCAATCCAGAGGGAGAAATTAACACTATCCCGACTCCAGCGACGATATCACCTTGGGGCCCCGTTCTTGAGGCACCGTCGAAGAACATTCGCCAAACGTCTTCATGTGAATTCATGTATGAGTCAATGACTTCATCTGGGATTTCTTCATAGATTCCGACTATTTCTCAGCCTGGATGGGCCGCTAGAAAGTTGGCTAAGGCTTGACCTTTGACAGCCTTTTGCGGAACGAAGATCATGTCGCAGGGAGATAACAGTATCGCCCACGTGGCTAGACGAAAACTGAGTGCACCTGGCTTGGTCATGAGAGTCCTGAGGGGATTGACTCGCGAGATAACATGGATGGTCTGCCCTGACAAATAGTGTCGTATTTTCTGAATGACGAACCCCAAGGCAAGGCATTCCTTCTCTACGATGGTGTACCTATGCTCCGGCCCCACCATTATTCGGTTGAGGTAATAGATGGCTTGTTCATGCCCCACATCATTATTTTGTGCTAGCAAGGTGCTGAAAGAGTGTTCCATTGCTCGTACATATAGTAGGAAGGGCTTTCCGGCAACCGGAGCTACCAGAACTGGTGGATTCGTTAAGTATTCCTAAATATCATCAAAGGCGCGTTGACATTCCTCATTCCATACGAAAGATATGCCTTTCTTCATCAGTTTTGTGAAGGGTTGACATCACCCTGAGAGGTTGGATATGAACCTCCTGATGTAAGCTAGTTTTCCCTAAAGGCCGCAGAGTTCACGGGAGTTCCTCGGTAGACTCATCTCCAGGATTGCCTTTGTCTTATCGGGGTCTATGTGACTGCCCGTGGAAGTAATGAAAAAGCCCAAGAACTTCCCGCTAGACACACCCAGGAAGGACTTGGTGGATTCATCTTTAGATTGTGCGCTCGCATAAGGTCGAACACTATTCTCAAATCGTGTAAGTGATCATCCTTGGAGCGGCTTTTGACGGCGATGTCGTCAACTTAACACTCCACCGTATTGCGTAAGTGATCTCTGAAGATGACGTTCATAGCTCGTTGATATGTGGTACCGACGTTCTTCAGGCCGATGGACATGATTGTGTAACCATACATACCGATCGGTGTTCGGAATGACGTATGCTTCTCATCGTCAGGAGACATTTTGATTTGATTGTATCCTGAGAAGCCATCCATAAAGGACATGTGCTCGAAGCCATACGTATTATCAATCATTATGTCGGTAATGGGAAGAGGAAATTCATTCTTAGGATGCGCCGCATTCAAATTACGAAAGTCGATACAGATTCGGATCTTCCCGTTCTTCTTGACGACTGGTACTATATTAGCTATCCAGTCTGGGTGCTGCTCTTCGCGGATGAAACCGCTAGCTATAAGTTTGTTTATTTCCACTTCGATAGAATTCATGATGTCTGGACGGAACCATCGTTGTTGTTGCTTGACTGGTTTCACATTCGGATGAATATTGAGGTTATAAAGTACGATCTCGGGGTTTAACCCTGGCATGTCTTCATAGCTCCAGGCAAAGACGTCGATATACTCTCTGACGAGTTGGAACAACAACTCCCGTTCGCCGTCTGTCAGACTTTTACTGACGATGATTGGCTTTGGAGATGATTCATCACCGAGGTTAACTTGCATGACCTCATCTTCAGTGGGAGGGTCACGAAGTTCAAAGCGTTTCTTCCATTATGCGTCCAGCTGTTGGACCCATGGCTCCAATTCAAGAGGTTCGAGTAGATTCTCGTCTTCCTCTTCAATGTCAGCGGATGCCATGTTGACAGATAATGTCTGCCTGAACATATCTCCAATGCTGTCGTCTGAATCGTATGTAGGTGATTCGGATGAGTGAGAATGCCACTCGTATTCCTCATCGGAGTTCTCGGGCGTTGTTGCTGGTGTAACATAACCGAGGCCGCATTTGGACTTGCCGTAGTAATCCTGAGATTTCCCAGACAGAGTTGACAGCTACAGAAGCGATCGCCGACCGCTGTCGTAATTCAGACCTGGGGTAGCCTCCATGTTGTACCCCTATTTTTGCATGAAGTACTTGGGTTGAGGACTATACAGGTAGAGCGGTAGTCTTCCAGTATTGGGTTCAAGATCAAACTCTTGAAACATGAAGGGTTGAGGTCCTTTTTTTTGGCCAAAGATGATCATGTGATCCCCTTCTATTCTGCCTGGGACTAGGAAGTAAGCTCCTTTAATGGGAGCAAGTCGGTTCGTGGTATGGACGGTTGTCACCTGTGTGTGCAGATTAATGTCCCGACCGAGTGTCACGATCCGCACCTAGTGTAGGGGCACGAAAAGTGGTTACGTCCAGCCTACGCCACAGTGTCGGCGGTAGAACGCTGTCCTAGGTCACATACATCTTAATAATTATAAGGTACCTGTATAAAGTATACGCTCCGAATGGAGAACAATATAGAAATGTACAACTCAATCACAGCTAAGGTAGAAAGTACCATAAGATAGATAGAAAGATAGGATCTAAATCCACAATGAAATACAAGATAAGAGAGGGAACTAAGTGTCTAAGATAACAACTCCACAATATCTAGAATAACAAAATCCCAAATAAATACAAGTGTATCCAACAAGACACGATAATAAGTAAGATACTGGTCTAGCTAACTAGCCTAGACTACTGGGGTAATGTCCTCTGCAAGTGTTGGGTCCTCCTGGGAGTCCAGCTCACATGTGTCATCTAGGACTGCTCCATAGTATGTAGGACAGAACTCCTCAATGTCATCTGTAATATTTTTAACAGGTTCAGTCAGGACGGGAGCGAGTACAGTACATCTCACGGAGTTCATAATATGACAGGATATATAAATATGTAATAGAGTAAGATACATGAAACGCTGAAAGAAAGTACATGAAGTAAAAGAGAGAAATGTAATGTAAATAGATACTATAAGTAGAGAACTAACAGTGAACTAGTGATTTAGAGTACAAGATAGACATGTGAACGGCTTGAATTTTGCAAATGAGTAATCTAAGAGTTTGCACATCAGTATACTACTTTGGAATTGTTCACATGACCATTTATACTCTCCCGTACCCCAATTAATACACAAGGATCCAGGCATGTTATGTTATTGCACATGATATCACATGAAGGCCCATAAAAGGGTGCACATGATTGTATACATGGGGGCTCTATAAATATGATAGTACATGAATCATAAGAGTGCACATGAATGGTGAAAGCACTGGAGTACATGATGGAAGTGAAACGCACATGACATACTGTAATCCGATGCTCCCGAAGGGGGATAACATCTCATGAAGGGATCCATATAGTACCAATCCGTGTTAACAACATGACATCATCAAGTAAAGTAATCTAGAGCATAAATATAAATCCTATCAAGTATGAAACGGTCAGAGAATGTACTCGCCTGATATCCTGAGTATCTGAATGAATATACTGCCTGAGGAGTGGTGTCTGGATCCTATTTAGAACAGCACAAGTCACAACATATCCAAAATGGTAAAATAGACTACTACAATGCATTCTACATGATGTTTGGGTCAATCTAGGCTAAAGTCAACCTTTGGTCAACTCTAGTCAACTACACTAGTCAAACTAGGTCAACTAGGTCAAACCTAACCCAGACAAGTCTCACTAAGCCTAACCATACCTATTTAGCATTCACACACCATCACAATGTTATACAAGCCTAACAACACACAATCTCATGTGTATACATTACCATATACACATATGAATACATATAGGAACCATATAGGCTATAGACCTATGTACCAATCTACATTGGCAACACACATATTTATTTACCACATTTATATATACTAAAATAATATAAGCAACATATATATATATAAATATATATATATATATATATATATATATATATATATATATATATATATATATTTTACATTATTATATAAATATATAAAAATATATATATATATATAAATATATATAATATATATATATATATATTACATTATTATTATTACACAAGATTATAGATATTATATATATATATATATATATATATATATATATATATATATATATATATATATACATATAGAGAGAGATATTGACAGATACATATATATGTATGTGTGTCATGTGTGTGTACCTAACAGTGTATGTGTGTACTGGCTTCCTGTGTGTGGAATTTCAGAAATCAGTGAGCAGTAGATAGGTTCTCAGTTTTCCAGTTCATGTGTGTGTGTGTATATATCAAAACATAGGCAGGGTGATAGGCTAGTGATATCTCAATGTGTGTGTGTGTGTACACATGAGAAATCAGTGCAATAGTTAAGTGCACATGAATTCTCAAGTTTTAGTGTAATGTGTAGAGAACCCAGTGCACACATGACAGTTGATACATGAATCAATGTACACAAATCAGTGTACACATGTGTTCTCAGGTTTGTATTCAGATTTGAGTGTTCACAATATAGTTTTCAGTTTAACAATCCAAAAATCATTCTAAAACCTATGATCAATTACTAATCATGAATCCTAACATGTACATTAAACTCATACATATATAGTGAACCAATCATTGTAATTTAATCATTTGAAAACAGTTTAAAATATAATTAAATCTCAGAAAATTAATAACAGCCCTAGTATCAGAGGTTTAGGGAAAACCTGATTTCGAATTCGAAATACAGCTAATAATCGATTTAGTTGGTTGGTAATTAAAATGTCACATGTGAGTGTGTCATACGTGTGTTCTAGTGTCCATAAACTGGACACGAACGTGTCCAAGACCAATTCCTACACTCGTATTCATTAAGGCAGTGCACAGTCTCGTACATGTGTTCACTGCGTTCGTGGACACGACACACGACACATGTGTCCACGTGGTCACGTCCACGTGTAGTCCAACACCAAGGTTACACACTGCACACACCACGATGTATCCAAGTCGTGTCTAGTGCGGATATGAGACGCATGTCAGTGAGTGTTATACGACTGTGCGCACACAGTGCGTGTCCAGTGCAGGTCAGATTACTCCCCGTATGGTGAACCAAGTGTTCCCAAACTTTGGGAAGTTGATTACAGACATTGCCCTGACATCCTTCCCAAATTTCCTGTTTCTACGTGTCCTGTGCGAAGAGTACTCACAGTCGGGCAGCAGGAACTATCCGCACGTGTACAGTGAGCATGTTCGTGTCCTGTTTGGACACGGACACGACTCAAGATTGACTCAGACCAATGGAAAATCAAAACATACATATAAATAAACATTTCTATTCAAACACTTTTCAAAAACAGCAAAATATTTTTTTATTGTGGCATTCTATCAAACACCTAGAACTAGATTATGATATGTGTCCAATACGGACACGAAATCAATACAAAATAGGATGATTCTCCTTGCAAGCCAATAGCTCCGAATTGTACCAAAACTGAGATTTCTCTCCATGAACAGAAAATAGAGTAGGATTAGACTCTAATGCAAGAAACTAGAGTCAAAAAGGAATTAAAATGGAATAGTTATGGATTGGGGAAGAATGACCAATACCTTTCTTTTCCAAAAGTTGATTTGATGCAAAAGAGGCAAGAACAATAGGAAGAGAGATTATATAGTGGGAGATCCCTATGTGGCCGGCTAATAAAAGGGGAATTAGGGTTAGGGTTTTGATTAGTGGGTTGGGCCAAGTTTAAATGATAAATGAAATCACTCCTTAAGTCAAAAGTCCATGAACCTAATCCTTTATTCTCCTACATGAAACTTGATTCTATTGACTTAACTTGGGTTGACTTAAGTTAGACTAGGGTTCCACCATGCTAATCAAGTCACCATAGCTAGAGTCAACATCAAGGTTAGTCTCTAAAGTCTCAACTAGCAAAAGTCAAAAATAATAATCATCACTTCAATAATTCAAAATAAATTCAAATTTTAAAAATGACCAAAATACCCTCAAGCTAAAATGTGGTAGTGACACCGAGTCCCACAGTATACATCAGATTGAGTTTATTACACTCCGGATAGTTCAATGGCACCCTCTTATTGATGAAATAAGGAATTTTGTCCACAGGGATTATATTATCAGGAGAGGGACTATCCATATTTGCAACAAGATAATTTGCCAGTTCTGCATCCTCTTCAGCTACCTCTGTATGATCGGAGGTGGGGACGCTATCCTGGGCAACTTGACCACCAAGGTTTCAGCTTGTGGCATTAGCTAGCCTGAGGGTGTCGGGTCGACACTTGATTGTCGGCTCATCTTGGGAAGACGGATGACCATTGGCTCGGCAGGGGACTTTGTGTCTTCTGATTGCTTTTGACTGGATCTTGGCAATCGGATCATCATCGGCTCCCCAGAGGGCCTTTCATCTTCCGGTCGCCTTTGGTTGGATTTTGGCAATCTAATCACCATCGACCCTATGACGGGTTCTTGGCTGGTCCTTGGGAGTTGGATGACCAATGGCTCCAACTGTGCAGCTGGGGTGGGGGAACCGGGCACCTCTTTATGTAAAGTTGCGACAAGGGGTACAGCTTTGCCCAATTTACGGGCCTGGAGATGAATTCTTAAGGGTTCCTATGGCCCTATGATGGCCTCCAGTTCGTCAGTTATGTGTTTCTTGGATTCGTCATATAGACAAGCCTTTGAAGAGTAACAAGACTCAACCCCTTTGAAGGTATCGATGTCGACGAATTCAGTCTTTACGAAGTCGTGCTGTAAAACCCCTTATAATTTAAAGAAATATTTAAATTATTTTTGGATTTTATTTAATTCTAATTTATATTTATCTTATTTATATTATATAAAAGGACTATAGCCATGGTTGAGTTTGAATATGCAAGACGACTAGAAAGTATGGCATGCCTAGCGTAGTCGGGTGCTTTAACTAGTATGCTAGCCATGTTAGAAATGCCATGGTCATATTATAATCTCCTGCATGTTAACCATTCAAATTATGGCAAAAGTTATATTTTTATTTAATTAATTAGTTAAGAAAGCCTTTATGACTTTTTAGGAGACCCGGTTGCACCAAACCTTCCCAAACCTCTTCCAAGCCAAATCCAACCCTATGTAGGCATGTTGGGCATTAATAAATATTAATAATTACATTTATTTGTATTTAATTCAGATTTTGTAGTGTAATTACATAGATAGAATTAAATAGTTCTATATTAGGAAACCCCTTTTTAAATCCTCAATCCAATCAACTTACCAACTCACCAAACAACCAAATCATGCCAAGTGGACCCTCACCATGCTAATTTCGGCCAAGCAACACCCCCATGGCCAAATGCATCAAATTAAATAGGATTTAAATCCTAGATTGCTTAAAATTCATTTAAGGATATGTTTAAATATACCAACTTATCCCAAACCTTAACCAAATCCTAATCTTTCTCTCCCTCACCTTTGGCCGACCAAAATCCCTCTCCCTCTCCATAATTTCAGCAGCAACAAACTCTCCATAGCATCTATACATCATCTCCTCCATTGCACATCTCTCCATCCGTCACAAAAACTCATCTCCTCCTCTATACATCCCCGAAACCCCTCAAAACAAACCCTAAAAACTCCATCTCCCCCATCCAATCCTCTATAGCCATTATCAACTCTCCCATACTCACCAAAAAAGGATTAGCAAGCGAGGATAGCGGAAAATATTGGAGCTTTGGTGAAGAGAACTCATCATCACCCTTTCTAGCAAGGATCTTTGGTAAGAACCCAAATCTTTTCTTCTAAAAACCTTTGCTAAAATTCTGTAGAAAATATGTTATTAATTATGTAGAAATTATATTTTGATGAGTTTTGTTAGGTATAATCATCCATAAAGGTTTCATAAAATATATGCGTAATATTCATGTGTCGGTAGGATCAAAATTAACCCCATTGTAAAGGAACTTTGAGTTATTGGTGCCTATTTTCGAAACTGAATTTTATGTGTGTTCATATACATAAATTAGGATTTTTAAGTATTTTTTTACGATTTTAGCAACTCAAATCTGGTCGAAAAAAATTGTAGGTCAAAAGTAGCTAATTTCGGGTAACCGGCTGACCTAGAATGTCCCAAACTTGTAGTATATCTCAACCCTTGTACCTATAATATTATTCTATAAAATAAATTATTTTATTTTTGTTTAAAATATATTTTTGGTTATTTTAGCAATTTTGGGTCATTAACTATGTTCCGGGCGAGTTTCGGGTAGACTAGCTGACTTATTAATCAACTAGTCATAAATGTCTTTAGAAATATTAATTCTGGAATTTCAGAGATAAATTTGTAGAAAATTAGTTTAAATATTATTTTTATGCTTTTTTTATAATTTTTAAGTATGTTATTGAAGTAGGGGCATAACCGACTAATTAGAAGTTAGAAATCCAAAAACTGTGTTTCGATGTCTCGTGGAACCTGTGTGTGATTGTATGGATCTAAATGGTTCCATGAGAGATTGAATATAATTTTTACACATTACTTTGACTATTTAAGTCGTATCGTAAGTTTCATAAGTAGTGACTTAATTTAGTTAATTAATTATCTAGGAGCGTCGGATTCCGGAGGCGTGGACGCGGGAGCGGCGTTTCATATTTACAGCACGGAATCAGACAAAATACCTTGCCATAATTACTGCTTACATTTAGTTGCATTTTACTATTCTGTTATTATTTTCTGCACTTTTATTTTCAGTTATTTTTTTGGCTTGTGGACCTAGAGTTAAGAGACTTCCGTCAATAGAATGCATGTGACTTTGTCACGATTGTATCACGAGTTGTGTGTGAGTTGTGAGTATCATGTAGTGGTCACTTGCGTGTTGGTTGATCACCCGTACGCATGCGTAGGAATAACTGTCAATAGATGCATGTTAGAAGACTTGACAGTTATTGAATATAAACCGTGTTGTAGAAATGACACGTGTTGGTGTGTCGTGGTTACGATGCATGTATAGTATCATTGGGGGGAGGGGACAGCTACTATCGTAGGGGCTACATTTACTTTTTACACATTTATGGGTGATCGTGACTCGGATGAGCGCTACTTGCTGCCTGGCCGATAGTGTCTTGGATGAGCACTACTTGACGGCCACTCTTTATTACTTGCTTGCGTGAATCCGTTACAGTCCCTGCGTAGAACGTTGTCCTCAAAGTGCATATCACATAGATGGTTAGGTACCCTGTTGTGTTATAGTTTATAGTATTTTTTTTACTTATGCAGTTACATGGCATGTTCTTTCTGTATCTTGTTACGTCCCTCTGAGGACCTGGTTATCTCTCCAGGTGTATGCTTTCATGATTTACTGCAGGTGTTCTAGACAAGGCCGTGATCTTCTTCCTTCCTTCGAAGAGAATTGTGCTTGGTTCGTTTGATATTTTATCGATTCACTTCTTGTATATTTTATTTTGAGATAGTTGGTAGTGGACTTTGTCTCCGCCCAACGTTTGTACAAATGACTTTAATAAGTTGATTTTATGATATATTGGTTTGTGGATGAGATTAGCTTCATGGTTACTACATTTTACAGCTCATGTGTACATACGAGATATCTATATATTGGAGTATACTTCGTATGTAGACAGCTGGCATGATACGTTTCTAGTCCTACGTATTTTGGGACTGGGGCGTTACACGTGCTTACTGACATACATGAAGCACTGGTGGAGGGTGGATGGCACGATCATATAGTCATGTATCCACGGACGTCCCAGGAGGATGTTGTAGGACGTGTCTGCATCTATGACGTAGCAGGTAACCTCTGTCCCCAGGTCACCGATTTGACATTTCAATCGAATCTTTCCTAAGGGGTAGCTCCTTCTTGAGTTGACACCACTAATGGCGGTGTTGGTCGGTGGTAGCCGGTGCATAGGGATGCCGAGGACTTGTAGCAAGCTTTTGGGGATGATGCTTATCGACGTGCCAGGATCGATGTGCATCTGATCCACCTTGATGTCGTCTATGTATCCAGTATAGTACAAGGGGCGATCATGGATGTTGGTCTTGATCAGCATGTCATGTGGGGTGAATACGATGTTGGGCATTGTATCCACACTGTTGTTGCCCTGGAGTTCTGCCGACGAGTCTTCCCCTGTAGGTTTGACTTGGGCTAAGTAAGCGTCAGCATTCTTGAGCGCTTCGCTCAGTGCGACAGGAAGATCCTTGGAGAGCCTTAGGAGCTTGTATATTGACAACTTTGCTGGCATATTAGCCAGTTGTGCTAATATGTCAAAGTTGTAAGGTCTCTCCAGCCCTTGAGGTGTATCTTTACGGAGCGGCCTATCGAAGCGAGTTTCCTTCGGCTTGGTCCTGTTTGCCGATGGAGGCTGAGATGGCCCTGAAACATCAGTGGCAGGCAGCGTTACCGGTTGAGGGTCTTCAACTGAACTACCCGGAGTGGGCTGGACTTGTTCCCCAGACCGGGTAACAATTGTTGTCGCTTTCTCAGCTTCGGTTGAAATTGTGTGGCAGGATCTGGACTTCCTGCCCTTCTTTTTGTTGGCTGGAGATGATGCCGCCTGGGTCACTTCGGGTACTAAGTCGGGGTGCACCCACATGATCTCTCCTCGTGACGTGGTGAGAGGTACCAAGCCAGTCGTCTCGTCCCGGATGGGGGGAAGATTAGTAACCTCCATCGTTGCCCGGGGGATAGGTATTACCCCGTCTTGAGTACTTGTTAGAGGGAAGTTGTCGAACTGAATTGACACCATGTTCGCCGCCACGGTAACCTCTTCAAAGTCTAGCGACAGAGCTTTAGAGTCGATAAGATTCTGGATGTACCGCTTTAATTGAAAGCAATCTTGAGTGGCATGATGAACATAGCGATAAAAATAGCAGTATTTTGGGTCCTCCATCTCTGTCGCTCGGGGCTTGCGCCTTGGTGGAGGAAGTTGGATCCTGTCCCCTCATAATAACATGTCGAAGATAGGCTTGACATGACTATCTTCGAATGAGTAATTCATCTGGGGCCACTGAGCTTCTGCCTGCTTTTGTTCATGCTTCTTGGTCGTACCAGTGACCAGGGCCTGTTTGCCTTTGTTGTCCCGGTTACTGGAGGTGGCATCAGTACTGTTGTTATTGGAGGTGGTACCAGGACGTTTGCTTTTGACTTCTCCGTCTGGGATGTGTAATCCCAGCTGGCGAGCCTTCTTTAACTTTGCCTCCGCATTGGTGGCACTTATGATGAAGGTCGTCCAATCCCTGAACTGATCTTCATCCATCCAAAGGCTGATTACGGGGAGCAACTTCTTTTGGCAGATTTCGATCAAGGAGCTTTCGAGATTGCCTTGGGACAATCTCATTGCAGTTTAGCAGAACCACTCGATATAGTTCCTTGTTAGCTCCCTCTCCCCCTGAACGACGTCCATGAGGGATGACATTGTCACATCATGTCCCACCTCATAGAATCGTTCAAGGAACATATGATTGAAGCCGTCAAAATAGTAGATGCAGTTGTCAGGAAGGATGCGATACCAGTCGAATGCTATCCTCTCCATTGCTTCGATAAATAATCGTGTGAGGATGGCGTCACTATGCGGCAAGTGGTCGGTTGTGACCTTGAAGTAAGTCATGTACCGACTAGCAGAGGTCTTTCTATCATATGAATCGATATGAAATGGCTTGTACCGTGGTGGAAAAGGCACATCTCTCTATGTAACGGGATACGGCTGCCATATTCTAAGGTCCCGACATGAGTCTCGGGCTTTGAATATTGCCCGAAGCTCCTAGACTTCCCTCCTTGCTTCCCTGGCTTCATCTCCAGCTGAAGGAGCAGAAGCTCCTAGAGGATTTTCATCCAAAGAAGGAGCGGTTTTGTTGGAGTCTGCGTTGACTGCGAGTCCCAAGCTTGTTTGTCTAGGCGTCCTTGCTGGTTGAGTTGGCAAGGCAGCTTTGATTTCGTCTACTAACTTGACCAAGGACAAGAGCATGGCTTCAAGTACTTCTAGACGTTGTCGGTTAGTAGGCACCTCATGATCATCGTCGGCCATAAAGACTGTCCGTAGATGGGTAGAGGTGGAAGGGACCGTAGCAGAGGTGCTCTCTGTGTCATACCCCCATGCCGAGAAATCATCGGGGAATGTCGGAATGTCTTCTTCCTCGGACTCGGAAGGGGTGCTACCCCCTGTGTAGGAAGCCACATCGTCTTGGCAAGGGCAGTCATCCTCAGGGACGTCCATGTCTGTTGTATAATTCCAGTGGATCGCTACCCCCTGTGTAGGCTCTTGGAACACCGAGTGTTTCACTTAACAAAATTCCCTAAGGCTTTTGAAAGAAAACGAAAGAAAATATACAAAAGTACAAGTAAATTTTGGGAAGTATTGCTATGGAAGTCTGATCTGAGAGCGATCACTTTGTTCCTTGGACCACACGATGTTGATGAAGAAAACTGCTTGGAAATGAACAACTGGAAGAACTAAGTCACCAGAAAGATATCGACACAATTGGCACTGATGGCACAGTCGAATGCTTTCCGCTTTGCTTCACTCCGTTCTTGAATAAAAGTTGATGAGAAATACTCTGGAAAATCACTTTGCTCTGAAAGTATCTGGTCTCCAAAATCTTGTACCTTCTTCTTTAAAAAAGAGGTCCTTATATAGGCCTGTCTTCTGTACGTAAAAAGCACCAATATTGGATCTCTACGCAGGCTGTTAGGATAACTGTCACCCACGTACAGAGATTGGCCGCTACGCATGTTGACACATGTCCCATAATCCAATAAAATAAGGAGAACACGTACACACGTTCTTCGAGAAGTGTGGCATGAAGGCCACGTCAGAAAACCACATTTTCACATAATCAGGACAAACTGTGCGTAAGGAATGTTGTTAGGCATGACTGAGCGTAAAATAGCTCAAAGTAAGCTTCCTGCGTAAAGCGACTAAAAATAGCCTTAGTATAAAGGCTCAAATAAACTCTATGCGCAAAAAGAGTAGCTGAGATAGCATTGAGTGTAAAAAGCTCAAATAACTCTTTATGCGTAAAGAATATTCTATTCCTCAAGCGTAAAGCAGCTCGTTGGCACGCTAAACAACAAACTCCTTGGCTTCTGTGCAATTATTTTGTCAGAAAATCAATCTGTCAGAACAGTATCTTCGTGCATTTAATGCAGCATGGACAGCTCATTCTTTGCGTAGAGAGTGAAACTGTCTTTGCGTAAGGTCTGAATTTAATCCTTGCATAGAGTTTTGAGTTTAACTCAGTTTGACCTTTGCGTAAAGTCTAATTTGGAATTGTCTTTGCGTAAATATCTCAATTTCCTTGACTTGGTCTTCAAAATTTATTTACGCTTCTACAAGACCCCCTTCAAAGTTTTTAAATTTTCTAATATTTGAAATACTTTGAACAGAAGCATAAATTTTGGGATATCCAACAATCATCAGCGTAAATTTAGGGATACCCAACAGTCATCAGAGTAAAGTTAGGGACACCCAATAGTCACTTCGAGAATTTGAATCAACCTTAACTTTTCTATAAATTGGACTCTGATGGAAGAGAGAGAACTTTACTCTTTTATTTCTTATTCTCTTTTTCATTCATCCTCGAAATCCTTTCGAGCAAATGGCACCCAAGAACAAGGCTGCCGCCGCAGCCAAGGGCAAGAAGCTTGCCACTTCCTCGACGGCTAGATCATCGGAGGAAGTACACGCCGCTGCAGCATCACTGGAGAAAAATATCGAAGAAGTCTAAAAGATCAACCCAACCATGGCGCCGGACATGATAGGTAGAAACCCTATTTCGACCAAAGATTGCGTTTGGAGAAGATGACCCAAGAACATACGCTCACGTTCATACGTGCCAGCGTAAGAGTGAAAACCGAAAAATACGCTCACGTTATACGTGCCAGCGTAGATCTCGAAACCAAAAATACGCTCACATTGTACGTGCCAACGTAGAACTTAAAAATACGCACATATTATACGTACGAGCGTAAAATATAAAAATACGCCCATGTTATACGTGCGAGCGTAAAACTGAAAAATACGCAAGTCAAAAGACTATATGTTTTTTTACATGTAAAACTTTACTCTTTTGAACAGAAGCGTAAAACCAAAAATACGCTCACATTATATGTGCGAATGTAAAACTGAAAATATGCAAGTCAAAAAGACTGTATTTTTCACACGTAAAACTTTATTCTTTTGAACAGAAAAAAGTACGCGTAAAAAATTCATTTTTAGGCTGCGTAAAACATTTTTAGAGAAATGCATAAAACAAATTCTCTTTAAAACAGAGAATCTTTTACTCGTAATAACTTTCAAAACTCATGTATAGTCATTTGCGTAGAGCTTAAGTTTGCGTAAAATTCATACTTTAGGGTTTTACTAACTTAATTTTTCTTGTTGAACTTCTTTTGCAGTGGACTTTGGGGCCCATCCTCTTTCTGAAGTGTTTGGTTCACCAGCTGGTATTCTCAGATCAAATTATCTGGAAAATTTATCCCATGTTGAGTTTCCTCAAACCGACAAGCAGTATCCCCAGGAAAGACATCAGTTGATAGCTGCTCAAGGAGAAAAAATGTTGCTATCTCTGATGAATGGAGAATTATTGACATCACTGGATGGCCAGCATTACCTGAAGCCCACATTCATGTCTGGGGACGCAATTGATTTCAAATCACAGACAAATCCCAAGAAGGAGTCCTGGGTGTTCAAATTTGGGGAAAGGGTGATGTATCTCCCAACAATGGCAAAAGATTATCCCCTTTCCTCTTTTGTTCATGCTACTCATCCACGACAGATGATCTGGAATCTGACTCCCAACAGTCATGGAAGACCGGGGAGAATCATATTCAAGA
The DNA here is from genome assembly GCA_029216955.1 of Iris pallida. Taxonomy (NCBI): domain Eukaryota; kingdom Viridiplantae; phylum Streptophyta; class Magnoliopsida; order Asparagales; family Iridaceae; genus Iris; species Iris pallida. Next base: position 40,172,597 of record JANAVB010022597.1, on the reverse strand, counting down.
GGGATGAAAATCAAATAGGCTATCATACGAGTACTTCCAGTGGCAGTGTCACTCCTTTCTCAGGTTTACTACCTGGATTTACACCAAGTGAGGGCTCATCTCTGGTCCAGCCGGTGCAGATACCAATGTTCGTTAACAAATTTATGAATACTTCAGTATTATATCCCCAAGTTAGTCCTAGGCTTCCAGGATGGATGACTCCTCATAATAAAAATTGGGTTTAACTTAGCTCTTGGGTTATGAAGAACTTTGAAGCAGAACTACAAGCCATTGGTTTGTTAGAAGCGATAGCCTCCACAAGTCAAGGCATACCCATAAACAATAACCTGTTCTTGGCTTTGATGGAGTTATATATCGGTTCGACAGGAACCTTTGCAACCCCAGTAGGCGAAATGGGTTTTGCACTCCATGAGATGTAATTTATCTCCAAGCTACCCATGGGAGAAGTTCTATATGAGGAGTACGTTCCCTCCAACCGGGAACTAGTAGAAATTAGCAAGAAAAATCTACGCTTAGTCGAGGTATATCAAGAGTTGATGTGCCATTATTTGATCTGCAGCACTATGTATGAAAGTGGATCAAATTTGGCATATATCAATAAATGGACAACATATCTATTCTATCATAAGAATAGAGTGTCCAAGGCGGATAAGGAGAGATTCCAAGACAACAAGGCTTAAACCATCAACCCTTGTTCAATAGTTCCTGCCGATTTGATAAACACTTGGATGATCACATATAAGTCCCTGGACAAGTATTTGACCACCAAGGCTGGAGAATTCCCTACGGGGACTGAAACATTGAGCTTTTTGAAACATGGCAGTCGAAAGCTCTAAAATGAAGCCTTGCTGGCGGGCTTTCTTTTCCTGTGGTTACGAAGGTGGGTGGTACCGGGGACCGGTACAGTTGACAGAATTCACCGAAATGTACTACGGCCAGCAGTACGTTGGTGTTCAAGGCTAAATACTACCGACAATGGTGTGCCGAATAAATACGGGTTTACGAGCTTTTGGTGAAGAACTGATCAATAATGCTCCCTACCGTCGCGATTTCCCTAGGGTGGAGATGTCCTATACTTATTTGATGGGCTGGCTACTGTATCACAACTGCAGTTTATTACCACCAGGCCCTGAAAATGATGCGGAGGTATTCCTCCAGAAATTTAATAAAGCTACCTGGAAGGTGACTTCAGTGACGGATACACGGGCAGTACTGAACTTCTTCCATGGGTGGAATTTTTTCTGCACACGACCACCAGTTCCAGTCGACTATTTCGGTGTGCAATTTGACGACGTAGATTGAGAGAGGACTGAGATACCTGCGCCAGTCTTTAATTGGCTAATATGCATCAGACCATCACATCTGATGTATAGAATTGAAGACAACTGTATCTTCGAACCATATCTACCCAGTCGGTTCGCTCATCAGTTCGGATATGACCAGCTTCACGTTGGTAATCCCTCCACTACTTTCAACCATTATGGAAAATTAGTTGAAGGAGCGAGAGCATGGCAGTATTTTAGCACTGGATGCACCGGTGCCAAATTTTATGTGTCAACCGCCTCGACCACAACTGAGCTACGAATGCTTCATTCGTATGCACATTTTTATGTCTCCATTCATTCCTTCGCTAAAGACTACGACATGAAAGGAAGTCTTCGGTGGAAAAAAGAAGGAAACGCCGAAAAAACCAGTTATGGTGCCTTCGGACATACCTGATGATGCTGTTCCAGATGAATATCTGGAGACGATCCCTACGGGAGTTGGAGAGACAGCTGCAGGAGCTATTACCATTTTTATAACCCGGAAGCGGAAATCAGACACAACTGTTACTTTCCGGGAGAAGAAGAAGAAGGTTACTGTTAAAGGGCCTTCCGAACAGAGAGCTGCTACTCCAGAAAGCGAAAATTCTACTGAAGAGACTCAAAATATCATATCTTCATTAGCTCAACCTGGAGAAGGAACTTCAATACCCCAGCTGGCAGCAGCAACAAAAGTTACATGAGTCTATCTCCCGGACGTCTTAGCACCTCATTGCACCTGACTTCTCCACAAAAGGCAAAAGCTGTTGAAGACACAGCCACAACTCATACTAGTAATCCGGAACCCATCCCTTTGGATGAACCGGGTCTTGAATTAGATGATGATGACTGGGATTTAGATTATGACGCACTCTTATCGTGTCCTGTACCTACTCCAGGTAATGATAAATTACACAAAATTTATACAAAAATATGTATTATGATTTTGTATATTGACTATTTTGTTTAATCTTTGTAGCGATCATTACTGTGGCAAATCCCGTTGCTCCTCCTCTTCAAAAGCCTATTCATGAAAAGAAAATAGAATCTGAAGAAGGAAGTTCTTCTTCAAAAGAAGATTCTCTTTCTGAGGAAGGTTCCCCATCTAAGGAGATACAAAAAGGGTCTGCAGAAGAGGTACATCAAGAATTTTCTTTTCTTGCCGAAGAAAAAGATGAAGAGCCAATTGCAAAAAAAGAGCCATCAGTGCTCAGAGAATCAGTTGCTGCTAAAGAACCAATTGCTGAGGTCGTAGATATAACGACAACATCAATTACTGCTGCTAGTCCATACCAGATTCCTGAGACAGTCGTGTTCGAGTCTGAATCAAACATAGGAGACAGCACCTCCGTAATACCATCCTCTACCACCGAAACTCAACCTCCGGAGGCAGCGAAAAAGGTTGCTGAAGATGTAGTCCCAGAACTCCCTGGGGATCAATTAGCTATGGTAACGATAACAGATATATCGTTAACTCAGCTTGCTACCACAACAGCGACAGCATCTGTCTCCGATTTTCAGGAGAAGAGATTGGCTAATATTGCTGATACACCAAGCTCAAATGCTGATATGAATCTTTTGGTAGAGATTCATACTGAAACATTTTATAAAACTTTGGCAGCATTGATTAAAATGGTCTTGAAGAAAGGCCTTAGTTATAAAAGTTTGAAAAGTGAGATTGCTACCACCATAGACAACATTACAATGTTTAATGATATTGAGAGGGCAGCAGCTTTGCAGAAGATAGTCCAAGGACTTGAACAACCCATCAAAGAATATCTAAGGTTGTCAAGTGGGACTATAGAAAGTCTCGTCCAATTTGAGTAGGATGCTCTCACTAATGAAAATACAACTCGGGAAACCATCTTCAAAGAATCTCTTCAAGATTATAGCAATAAGGTTGTCATGGAAATGACCTTCTTGAGAGAAAATAAACCCCTGTTGGAGCAGCATCAACAAGCCTATGACTCAATGAATATCAAAATCCACCAACAAAATGATAGAATTCGTGAAGTTGAGGCTGAGCTAGCTCGACTAAAAGAAGAGAAAAATCAGATGACAGCAAATCGAGATGAATATTTGAGGCAGGGTTCTATTTTGGAAGAACGGATCTTCGGTTCTGAATCAAATATAAAGACTCTCGAAGAAGCCAAGGATAAAATGATAGCTGCTTTTGCCGAACTCTCTCATCTCTGTACTGCGGAAGCTCGAAGATCCATAGCATACACAACTGTATTGGGCTCTCGTGAAAAGCGTCTGGCAGAGTTGCAGAAAATGATTGAAGATCTTTCTGCTCCGCCTTAGAAATTTTTTGTAATCAATAAAGAATTCTGTATTTTATTTCTTTTGCGGATGTAATATTTCAAACCATGCAATAAATAAAATATTTATCAAATAGTTGTGAGATAGAAAGTAATTATCAGAGGTAATATGGACATGATAAGTCTTCAAAACTCAACAAAGTAGATTATATCTATCCAGAGGTAATGTGGACATGATAGATAATAAATCTTTTTATTTTTTATTTTTTTATAGTGTACAATACTATCAGAGATAATTTGAACATGATAGATTGCAACGACTCAAAGAAATAGATTAATATCTATTCAAAGGTAATATGGACATGATAGATAATAATAAATCTTTTGAAAACAGCTGGAAAGAAAGAAGATCAAAATTCTCTTTTGGAAGAATAAATAATCAGCTTAACCAAACCTTGGTAGCTGGGGAATGAAGAAGAAATTCAAACGTAGTATTTCTTCAAGAATTTACCATTGATCGGCATCATGAGCAAATCTCCATTAGGTTTAGACAACATGTAAGCACCATTAGAAAATACGGTTTCGACTACCTAAGGACCTTCCCATTTAGCTTGGAACTTGCCTTTACTCTTATGAGTCATAACCATAGGTCTTCGGACAGCTAGAACTAGCTCTCCTACTTTAAATACCCTTTCTTTAACTTTGCGATTGAAAGCTCGAGATATGCGGGCTTGATACAGCTCAATGTGCTGTTGTGCTTGAAGACGCTTCTCATCCAAACCTTCAAGTTCCTGGAGTCTTAAACGGTCTTTATTCTCCGTAGTTAGCTCATTAGCAACGACTATTCTAAGTGATGGTATTTGGATCTCCAGTAAAAGAACAGCTTCATATCCGTAAACCAATAAAAATGGTGTAAAACCAGTTGGAGTTCGGACTGTTGTTCGATAAGCCCATAAACATTCTCCATGTTTCTCGTTCCAATCACGTTTATTAGAAGAGACGAATTTTTTGAGAAGTTTGATAATTGTTTTATTGAAAGCTTCTGCTAAACCATTAGCAGCTGGATTATAAGCTGTAGAAGATAAGTTCTGGATCCGATTCTTGTCACAAAATCGATAAAACGTCTGACTGGCAAATTGTGGTCCGTTATCATGGATTATCCTTCGGGGAATCCCGAAACGATAAATAACATAATATTTGATGAAATTAATCACATTAGATGTTTTTACTTCAACAAGAGGAACTGTTTTTGGCCACTTGGAAAAATAATCAGTTATAGCAAGGATAAACCGATGCCCTTTGACAGAAGGGGGATTAATCGGACCAATAATATCCATACCCCAAGCTTCGAAAGGCTAAGAGGCTGCTGTAGGATGTAGAAATTTAGAAGGTTGATGAATAAAATTAGCATGAATCTGGCATGCTTTACACCGTCTGGCGTAATCCACAGCGTCTGCTATCATAGAAGGCTAATAATAATCCATTCTTCGAATACGGTCCTGTAACTTTGGACCTGGTTGATGTGCACCACAAACTCCATCATGAGCTTCACGAAGTGCTTGCTTAGCTTCGCTTTCTGAAAGACAACGTAGTAAAAGCCCGTCATAAGAATGACGATACAACATGTGCATAGAAGTATCATAATAAAATCAAAATGATCATCTTTTGATTGATGCAGCTTCTATTTGATCTTCAGGTAAAATCCTATAGACCGCATAATCAATAAATGGGCTTCTCCAATCTTTTTGCTGAAAATTTGATTCGGTAGCATAATTCTGTTCGATGTGCAAATTATTCTTGACACAGAATAGGTCCCGATCCAATAAAATTATGGTATTTTGTCTTCTGATTAGAACTGCTAAGTCTGTAGCTAAACTAGCAAGAGCGTCAGCTTCCAAATTTTGAGAATGCGGTACAAATTCAATGAAGAACCCTTTAAATGAAAGAGATAATTCGATTACCATTTGACGATAGAAAATAAGGTCAGGATTTCTGACTTCATATGTCCCTCTGACCTGATTGACGATCAGCTGAGAGTCTCCATAGGTTTCCAAGAACTCAATGTCCAATTGTTTTGCTACTTGAAGACCAATTATCAAAGCATTATACTCTGCCACATTATTGGAACATGGTTCATTAAAGGAATAAGCACGGTATATAACCATTTTATCAGGAGAGACCAAGACAATGCCTACTCCGACGACAATATTGCCTTTATGTCCAACTCGTGATGCTCCATCAAAGTATAGTTGTCAAATATCATCCCTCAAAGTCATGTTGCAATCTATGACTTCATCTGGAATATCGTCATATAGCTTAGAAGTTTCAGGCATAGGATAAACTGCTAAAAAGTTAGCTAACGCTTGACCCTTCACTGATTTCTGAGGTATATAGACCATATCATAGGGAGTAAGCAACATTAACCAGGTAGCTAACCGGGAGTTAAGAATACTCGGCTTCTTCATTAATACTCGAATAGGATTTATTCTGGAGATGACATGAATAGTCTGTCCCGATACATAGTGTCGTGTATTTTGAATGGCAAAAACCAAGGCTAGACATTCTTTTTCTACAAGAGTATACCTGTGTTCAGCTCCAACCCTCATTCAGTTGAGATAATAAATTGTCTGTTCATGACCATCATTACTTTTCTGTGCAAGAAGAGCACCAAGGGAATGATCTAATGCTCGAACATACAGCAAAAATAGTTTTTCCACTACTGGAGGTACTAAAACAGGTAGATTTGTGAGGTATTGCTTGATGTCATTGAATGCTTTTTGACATGCTTCATCCCAAACAAATGATACACCCTTCTTCAATAAACGAGAGAAAGGTTGACATCTTCCAAAAAGATTTGATATAAATCTCCTAATATATGCAATGCGTCCTTGAAAATCATGGAGTTCTTTCAGATTACGTAGAGGACGCATTCCAAGAATTGCTTTAACTTTATCAGGATCAACATGGATACCTTGAGAAGTAATGACAAATCCCAAAAACTTGCCACTGAAAACCCCTAAGAAAGACTTAGTGGGGTTCATCTTTAATTGATGTCGACGCATCAACTCGAATACGGTCTTCAAGTCTTGAATGTGATCATCTTTTGATCGACTTTTGACGGTGATATCATCTACGTAACATTCAACTATTTTTCACAGATGTTCTTAAAAGATATTGCTCATGGCCCGTTGATATGTAGCGCCGGCATTTTTTAGACCAAAAGGCATAACCGTGTAGCAATAAACTCCCAAGGGTATACGAAAAGCGGTGTGCTTTTCATCTTCTGGATGTATCTTAATCTGATTGTATCCTGAGAATCCATCCATGAAAGACATACATTCAAAACCACATGTATTGTCTATCATGACATCGGTGCTCGGAAGTGGAAATTTGTCTTTTAGATAAGCTGCATTGAGATCTCGAAAATCTATGCAAACTCGAAATTTTCTATTCTTCTTCATGACAGGAACAATATTAGCAACCCAATCTGGGTGTTGTTCTTCATGGACAAAGCCACATGTGATCAACTTTTTAACTTCTGCTTTAATTGCATCCATCATATCCGGTCGAAAATACCGCTGTTGTTCTTTTACATGTTTAGCATTAGGAAGAATATTGAGTTTATGAGTAGATACTTTAGGATCCAAACCTGGCATATCCTCATAGCTCCATGCAAAGATATCAATATATTCTTTTATCAGTTTTATCAACTTTTCTTTTTCATCTTAAGAAAGGTTTTTACTGATGAATATTGGCTTTGACGTAGATTTATATTCAACATCAATCTGGATAATTTCATCTTCTGTGAGTGGCTGTCGCTGCTCAAACCAAAGTTCCCACTGAGTATCCATTTGTTGTGCCCAAGGGTCATTTCCAAGTGGTTCAGACTCATCATCGGTTTGAACTATATTAACTGAAAAGACACGCTCAGATTCAACATACTGGACTTCTTCAAAATATAAGGATTATAAAGAACTGGAAGAAAATTCTTCTTCCATATCTTTCTTAAACATGTGGGATGTATCGTATCCCAAACCATGACGCATTCGTTGATAAAACGGATCACCACATAATGGTAATCGTCTACCTTTGCCTTGATTGAGTCCTGAAATGGTTTTCAAATCATACCCCATATTTTGGATAATCTTACGGGATTGTTGACTATATCTGTCAATTTTGATTTTTTTTCTTTCTCTTCGAGATTATCTGTTTCTATAATAGGAATATTTCTAGCCAAACCAAACACAATTTGACGCTTATTTTTCTTAGTAGACAGGATCACAAAATAAGATTCTTCGTGACGTCTATAAACCACACAAGCTTGTGATGATGAGGCAACAGGTAGAAAATAAGGAGTAGATGTTAGGAACATTTGAGCATATAGTCCAACATCGACATGAGGAGGAAAAGAATTCTCTTTATGATTAATATATAAAGTTTCCTCCGTATTTATGTCAATTTTATATTGATGACTTTGATTATCAACAGATAAAGTCATTCTTCCAATATATTTGACAGCCATATACTCCAAAAGGAAATCTTTATTAAAATAAGAAAATACAGATTGATCAATATTTACATCATTGATAGACTGGCTACTACGCCTGAGATTAATCATTAACGGACCATCATCCGTCTTAGGCATAGATTTGCCGAGGTTGGTAACTAGTGGTTCTGAATCAGTTGGACGAGAAATACGTCCTTTAACCTTGATCATGAGAGGCTGATCACTAGTATTGGCTTGAACTTGATCTTTGATCGAAATTCTCATAGATTCATCAGACGTAGCTTGAGTTCTTACTTTGACTTTAATCACCAAAGGTTCACCATTGACAGGTTAGGGTTGAATCCGACCCTTAACCTTAATCTTCAAAGGTTGATCTTATGAAGGCGATTGGTCTTCTAAAATTGATTGGTCTTCTGAAGGCGATCGATCTTCAGCCATATCGGATATTTCCTTCACATGCTCCTGTGTATAGAGTATTGAATCAGAGAAATAGGCTTCAACACCTTTAAAAGGATTGAGATCTGCAAATTCAATCTTCACGACCCCCTGATAATCCACATACTTGAAGCATTAGTGGAGAGTCGAAGGAACAATGTTATGTTTATGTATCCATGGTCTTCCGAGTAGGATATTATAAGATACGTCTGAATTGATAACATAGAAAGTTGCCATGGTTCGAAGATCACCTATTTGAATCTTCAGACGAATTTTTCCAATGGTTTACTTCTTCCAGAATTGAAACTAACAATTTTCGTACTAGTGTAAGTCAACTCACAAGTAGGAATCCTCAATGGTCGTAGCATACTTTGAAGAATAATACTAATGGAAGACCCAGGATCAATATAAATCCTGTCAATCTCGGTTGAGTCAATATACCCTGCGTAACACAAAGGCCTATTATGCCGATTATGCTTCAACAGCATATCCTCTTGTGTGAAAGTAATATTAGGAATTGATTCCATCACACTGTTGTATTGGAGACATGACACCGGTATATTATCATAACTTTTGAGTTGGGCTAGGCATGAATTTGCCTGTAGCAAAGCTTCACTCAAAGTTTCTCGACTTTTTTTAGAGAGACGGAGTAACTCAAAAATGAAAAGTCTAGCCAGAGTATTGGCTAATTTGGCTAGAATGTCAAACTTATAGGGTTTCATCAACACTTGATTTGAACCAGATTTTAGCTGGACGTCAAAACGTACTGCCTTCTGTTTTCCTTTTTCAACCATTGGTGGTTTAGAAGATCTTGCCTCAGCAGGAATAAAAGATGACTGAGTCGGTAGTATTTCAGTGATGTCATATGCTTCTTTGGAAGTTCCTTCGTAATCTTTGTGGTAGTCTTTTCCAGATCTTGTACCAGCAAAAGCCTCTTCTTCAGACTCAGGAGAATAAAGTACCATATTACAGGATTTAGTCTAGTTTTTCCCTTAATCTTCATCTTATGGGAATTTTTATGAGGAACCTCAAATCCCAATCCGACGGAGGATTTCTGACCTTGAATTTACAAAGGAACTCGCATACCTTTACCATTGTTCAAGCCTTCTGCTTTTGAAAGTCATAGCCCATTTTTTTATGAGATGGACTGATTGTTGACTGTATATGCGAATGGGCAGCGGACTTTCAACAGATGGTCCAACAGATGAAGAAGGAACGGAGACCTCCGTAGTCGCAAGGATGGAAATTTTTGGTGCAGGAGGTAAAATCCCAATCGAAACTTTCTTATAGGCAGCAAAAACTTGTTGTGCCCTATCCAAGTGACACTATCCATGGCTAACCATTGCTGATGAGTAAACTTTAGTTTGATAGGAGGAGGCAACTTGAAGGGAATATGTTCAGAACCCTTAACCTATCTTCCAAAGGGATGTCATCCCACAGATGATCAGAATCATCATGATCTGAGGTAACAACATGAGAAATCATATTGCAGGTTTTGAATTTTTGACCTTTCTTAGATTTTAAAATTTTACTTTCATGCTCTATTTCAGGTACTAAGTCAGAATGTACCCACATAATTTCACTATTTTTCAAGGTGAGAGAAAATAGTCCTTTACTTTGATCTCTGGCTGGTGGAAGATTCACAATCTTCATTGTCGCCTTTAGAATCAGGACAATCCCATCAGAAACTTTTTGTAGAGAAAAACCTCCAAAATTGAAGAGAAATAATGTTAGTTGTGACTGTATGCTCATCATTAGTTAAAGCGATAGCTTTAGCATTTATCAACTCTTGAATCTTCTTCTTCAAGACATAGCAAGACTTAGTAGGATGATTTATGTATCTATGATAGATACAATACTTAGGATTATCAGTCAAATGCACCTCATTAGGTCATTTTGGATCTGGAATTTGGAGTTTACCACTCTTCACGAGATATTGGAATATTCCAGGAATATCACTGTCGTCGAAAGTGTACTCTTCTTTCGGCTTAGAAGACTCCGGATTATTTGGTGTAGTTTTGGATTTTGAAAGGTTCACCACCAAGGTTTCCTTTCCCATTACGATTACCAGAATTATTACCTGAAGAGGCTTTATTTCCTTTATCTTTTGAGGTGAAGATCATCCCATGTTCACGAGCCAATCTACCATTGGTCTCAGCTGAAACTGCTGCTATAATAAATGGGGCCCATTCTGTGAATTGAGAGCCTGTAAAAACAGCAATGGTTGGTCGCAGATTCATTTTGCATGTATCAATTAATAATGAATCTGGCATACCAGGAGGCATTTTCAAAGTAGCCTGTCGAAAACGTTCAATAAACGTCCGAGTATCCTCTTTCTCTTTTTGTTTAATCTCTATTATTCATGTCTATCCTTCCTTCATAGAAACGAGAGAGAAACATTGCTTTGAACTCGTCAAAAGATGATATACAATTATCGGGTAGACTGCGATACCAATCGTATGCTGTACCCGTCAAATACCCAATGAAGACTCGGGTGAGAAGAGCATCATTCTTCTGTAGATGCACGGTCATAATATCAAATAATTGATATATTGACTTGGAGAAGCTTTTCTATCAAATAATACCATAGATTTGGCTTGAATTTGGGAGGAAAGGGTACTTTATTCTAATGGGGAGGATAAGGTTGCTTAATCCCCAACTTCTGGAGCTGATCTTTGTGCTTAAGAACTTCAAATTGTGCTTTTAACTCCCGAACTACTTGAATAGCTTCACTAGTTTGAGGGAGTATATTTGATTGAATGGTGGTTGGATGTACCGTAGCCCCTCTGGAGGTGATACATCTTCCGGAATGAGGGTCAGGAGATGTGGAGTTTTGATTGATAACAGGCTTTTGACTCAGATTATTCTAAGGTATGTCAACCCCTTGACTATCTTGAGTTTGCGCAGCCACCTGTACCGGTGTTATCACTGTTGGTTGGACTGTTTGCTGAGTTGTTATTATCTGATGCATATTTTGCATTATTGCAAGCATATCCTTTAGCGATTGTTCCACCGCAGAAAGATGATGTTCTGTATGAGAAGTAGATGTCTCTGTTCTTCTCCGATAATATAAGATTAACTTCTCTTGAACATACAGAGGGATTGGTGTAAAGATATGAATCAACGCTATCAGTTTCTGACTCCAAATACTAGGTACCCCCAGCCTCTGAATCTGAAGAATGCATATTTAAAGATCGTTGACTTCTTGACCGAGTATGTTGATATACTCCTTCAAAAGAGTCAAGGATTCGGTTGAACCGTTGTTGACTTGGAGTCTGGGACGAATTACGTCTTGAACGTTCCTCTATTGATATGAGATGCATATTAACCGATGCATAGGACAACTCATGTTCTTGGTCATCAATTTGTTGTTGAGGTACATTATAGCTTAATCGGTCGAAAATTGACCGTTTAGTAGTAGAACAACAACATTTGATCACAATTTGGTGACATTCACAATGATGATTTTTTGAGGGAGTGTCACAGGAGATTTTTTTTTTACGCTTTTGTACAAGTAACTCATGTAAATCAGAAGAATTAGAAGGTAACATTTTCTTTTTTACATTTAGGACAGAGAAATATTTAGTACCTTGTGTAAAAAGAAGGTTACTAGCTTCATTGGCAGAATAAAACTGTACGTTTTTACGCGCCTGGAGTTGTGTGCGTAAATCTTGAGTTAATTTTTGTGCACAGAGAACACCATCAGCCATGCGCGTAATCTTAAGATTTGGCACTTTGTGTAAAGCAGCATTAGAAGATTGTTGGCGTAGAACAGAAGTTTTACCAATATTTCTTGTCTTCTTGGATAAATCAAAAGAATTGTCTGCCATAGGAGACTTGTTTTTACTGTACGCATGTAGGCAAGTTCACTTTAGATGCAAAAGCACCATTGTGAACTTTATCTACCATGTTACCGACAGAAGATTTGCCTTTACGCGTATAGCTCAAAACAGGAACATCTGCCACGTCACAGACGGGAGATTTGCCTTTACATGTATAGCACAAGACCTGATTGTCTACCACGTCACAACGGGAGACTGAATTTTATGCACAAAGTGCAACACTGAAGCAGAAACTGCCTCGTCACAGACGGGAGCCCCAACAACAGGAGTGGGAAGAATTCCCTTACCTTCAGAGATATAGAGAGAGAGGGTGCTTTGGACTTAGGAATCCAAACTTTGTGCACCTTTCATGATTTTTGCACATTAGAGCAGCGAGCACTACCCCAGTTCGAAGCATTTCTTCATAAGTAGTTTGGTCGAATTGAACGACCAGAGTCTTCTTCGTCGATCCAATCGACACATCATCGTATTGAGCAATTGCCTTCTCGTCAGAGGAGAAAGTCGTCCCCAGCAGAGTCTCCATTTTGTTTTATTAACAAAATTTCCTAAGGCTTTTGAAAGAAAATGAGAAAATATACAAAAGTACAAGTAAATTCTGGGAAGTATTGCTATGGAAGTCTGATCTGAGAGCGATCACTTTGTTCCTTGGACCACACGATGATGATGAAGAAAACTGTTTGGAAATAAACAAGTGAAAGAACTAAGTCACCAGAAAGATATCGACACAATTGGCACTGATAGCACAGTCGAATGCTTTCCTGCTTTGCTTTACTCTGTTCTTGAAGAAAAGTTGAAGAGAAATACTCTAGAAAATTACTTGCTCTGAAAGTATCTGGTCTCCAAAATCTTGTACCTTCTTTTTTAAAAAGAGGTCCTTATATAGCCCCGTCTTTTGTGCGTAAAAAGCACCAATATTGGATCTCTACGCAGGCTGTTAGGATAACTATCACCCACGTACAGAGATTGGCCTCTACGCATGCTGACACGTGTCCCATAATCCAATAAAATAAGGAGAACATGTACACACATTCTTCGAGAAGTGTGGCATAAAGGCCACGTCAAAAAACCATGTTTTCACATAATCAGAACAAACTATGCATAAGGAATGTTGTTAGGCATGACTGAGCGTAAAATAGCTCAAAGTAAGCTTCCTGCGTAAAGCAACTAAAAATAGCCTTGAGCGTAAAGGCTCAAATAAACTCTACGTGCAAAAAGAGTAGCTGAGGTAGCCTTGAGCGTAAAAAGCTCAAATAACTCTTTATGCATAAAGAAGAAGCTATTCCTCGAGCATAAAGCAGCTCATTGGCACGCTAAACAACAACTCCTTGGCTTCTGTGCAATTATTTTGTCAGAAAATCAATCTGTCAGAACAGTATCTTCGTGCATTTAATGCAACATGGACAGCTCATTCTTTGCGTAGAGAGTGAAACTGTCATTGCGTAAAGTTTGAATTTAATCCTTGCATAAAGTTTTGAGTTTAACTCAGTTTGAACTTTGCGTAAAGTCTAATTTGGAATTGTCTTTGCGTAAATATCTCAATTTCCTTGACTTGGTCTTCAAAATTTATTTACGCTTCTACACCGGGTTGTCGCATACTTTGAGGGGACTGCTACCCCCGGCCTCATCTACCCCCAGGGAGTTCAAGGATGCACCCCAGGTGCTGGAAGTTTCTTTTTGGATTGAGTGCCTAGGTAGATACCCCCTGTGGTTATCGGTGGCAGTCCACCTGACGTGAGTTTCCTTGTAATACTGGCAAAGATTGCCGGGCTGGAAGAGCTTGTCTTCTTTCCTCCTTTGTCGAAAAGAACCTTCCGGGTTGAATTACAGGAGGCGACGGGAAATTCCTCGTCTTCCAGAATTTGCACATGTTTCTGAAGTTGCTGTTGGAAAGGTGCTGGCTGCTGCAGTCGTTGGAAAACGGACTGTCGATCTTCAGGTGCTGCCGACTAGTCGCAGCAGCATTTGATAATGACTTGGGTGCAACGACGTCCTGAGAGGGGCTCATCGCACACCAAGGTTTCTTCCTTCTCCTTGCGTTTGTGAGTAATCACCTCTCGCAAGTCGGTAGCGGATTGATCTACCTTTGCCTCCCATTTGTGGACTCGAGTATCCCGAGCACATGGGTGCGTAGGTGTCATGTTTGCTCCCTGATCTGAGGCCAGTAAAAGTACTTGTTCTCGATCGTTGGAGGGAGACTTTTGAGACCCACCCTGTCCGTTAGCCCTGGGGGACTGGACGCGGGTGGTTCTGTACAACTTTCTATCAGAAACCCGTATAACAGTTAACGGTGCCCGCTGACGGTCAGCAACGTGGATAGTTAACTGGGCTTGTTGGGCCCGCACTGCCCTAGACTTCTTTGACTTAGCATCCGAAGGTGCATAGTAAAAAGAGTCCAGATTGATACATTCCACATTCTCAATGGGCCGCATGGAGTCCAACCCGTATGAGAGACGGTCGAATATAGAACTTCTGACAGGGCCGTATGAGACACTCTGTCTATGGCCAGGACTGGCTGTCGCATGGGCCATCTGCCTGCGGCTAGAGTTGGCTGCATCATAGGTGATCTGCCTGCGGCCAGAGTTGGCTGCCGCATGGGCGATCTGTCGGCGGCCAGAGTTTGCTGCCGTATGGGTGGTCTGTTTGCGGCCAGAGTTGGCTGCCGCATAAGTCATCTGCCCATCTCTCTTATGCGGCCTCTTCCTCGTCCGCATGGATTTTCCTTATGCCCCAAAAACTTAGCATCGTAGTGTTTTCCTTTGCTGGATTTGGGGACAGTGAGGTTATCTGCGCTCAGCAGCAAGCCCGCAGGAGAGTCTTGATGACCATCTTGGGCCGCAGAAGGAGCTTCTTCGAGAACTAGTCGGGGGCAACAGTTTTGTGCTTCGACATGATGTCGGCTCTCTTTGGGTTGGCTTGCTTCTGCGATGGGCTGGTACTCCCTTCATAGAGCATTTCTTCGAATGCTCGTTGGTCAAATCGAACCATGAGCATTTGCTGCGTAGAGCCGAGCTTGGATGCGTCAGATTGCATCACCATCTTCTCATCAGATGAGAAAGATGTCCCCAGCAGAGTCGACATCGTGTTTGCCATTAAATATCAAGCACAACAAATTATAGATGAATTGAACTTGATTGAAACTCGCTTGTACAAGAGAAAGCCTAGGAGACAATCTAAGTACAATTATTTAGTTTTGATTCTGGGGGGGTGACGATAGAGGCTCGGGAAAGTGTAGCAACCTGCCTTACTCCTTGGACTATCTGACGCGCTCCTTGCTCTCGAAGAAATTACCTTTCGTAGGTTACCAGCCTTGGATTGCCAACAATTTGCCTGGATGTAATACCATGCTATTTATAGTATTTTCTGCAGTAGTAGTTTTTTGGGCCACATAATGGACAACGTGGCCACGTGTCTCTCACAGCGCACAAAGACTCGATCTTGGGCTGCCAGCTGGTGGGGGTTGTTGAGATTTTGTTGTAGCGAATCTGGGTAGTTGAGACTTGGTCAGTCCACTACGTGTCTTATCGCAAGATAGGACCAGTCTGCTTGAGTCATTTTGAGCCGCATCGGCCCTTCAGAGTTCGGCTATGCTGGACTGCATAAGACTCATGCGGCAGTCTCCGTTATTCGCATGTAGCTTGTGGACTTTTGAGCCGCATAGGTTCTTATATTCTGGGCCGCAAAAATCTCATGCGGCTCGGATTGCAGTACTCTAGGCCGCATGAAATAGATTGATTGAGTTGCATAAGGTTCATGCGGCTCGGGTCGCATATCCAGTCTAATCATGTCTTATCTTCTTTTCAGAGTGTCAGAGTTGTCAGAGCTGTCAGTCTTTGCCAGAGTTTGTGAGCTTTATCAGGACCAGAGTTAGCTTTATCAGAAGGATAAATCAGCTTGGCCGCATAAGTAACTATTCTCTCTCCGGCTCAGTCTAGTGAAGATGGTCTGCAGGGGGCGTACTGAGTCTGTCATGCGGCTCTTCTTTATGCAGGTCAATCTGTTCTAGGGTACTCATACGGTCAGTTGTGATCCGTATGAATCCATATTTTCCATGCTTCTACAATTATAGCTAGTATTGCATTCATTTCTCAAATAGAACCTAAAAATATTTTAGAAGCTTTTAATTATGAATTTTGGATTTCTGCGATACAAGAAGACCTCAACCAATTTGAAAGAAGCCAAGTCTGGGAACTTGTTCCTAAACCTACTGGCCACTCAATAATTGGTACTAAATGTGTTTTTCGTAACAAAGTAAACGAGGATGGTTCAGCCACGCGCAACAAAGCTCGTCTCGTAGCCCAAGGATACAACCAAGAGGAGGGCATCGACTATGATGAGACGTAGATTAGTAGTTTATTATATTTAATTGTTAGTCGTCCCGATATTATGTTTAGTGTTTGCTTATGTGCTAGATATCAAGCCAATCCTAAGAAATCATACATGACCGCAGTTAAGCGTATCTTTAGATTGTGGTATCCCAAAACCACTTCCTTTGACTTAATCGGATATTCCGATGCTAATTTTGCGGAATGCAAAGTCGACCGTAAGAGTACCAGTGGCACGTGTCATTTGCTAGAAAAGGCATTAGTCTTATGGTTTAGTAAGAAGCGGAACTCTGTCGCACTATCCACAACAAAAGCTGAATACATCGCAGCTGGTCATTATTGTGCACAGATTCTGTGGATGAAGCAAATCCTTGAAGACTACAACTTATTTTTCAAGCACATAACTATCTTCTTTTATAACACTAGTGCAATTAATCTGACCAAGAACCTAGTATGCCACTCACGCACAAAACATATAGAGATTAGACATCACTTTCTGCGTGATCATCAACAATAAGGCACGATTAATTTAGAGTTCATAGACACTGAACATCAGCTAGCCGACTTCTTTACCAAACCACTGGCCGAAGAGCGCTTTAATTTCCTTTGTCGTGAGTTAGGAATTTTGGATGAAACGGTCATAAAATAAATTGGACCTGCGTAAATAATGATTATGACATATATCTTTATGGTGGCTTTGTTATGGGTACAAGCCGAAAGGGTCCTTCTGACAACAAGGCGTAAAAGCCTAAGCGACACGGTGCACTAGTCTTCGGACTACCGCTAGCTGGAATCCGGCCCCTACAGCTACCCCATGGCAGTTTTATTCATAATGATCGTTGTCTTAAACCATTATTTATTATATGTCTTAATTATTTTTATGACTTATTTAATTCAAACTTTTAAATTCTAGACGTTTTCTCTCAAAGCTTAGCCATTTTTCAAACTTTCCCGTGTTCTGGAACATGGAGGCAAAGTTATAATTTGGGTGAGGTATAATTTCCTTTCCTCCTCTATTTTCCCTTTCAAATTTATTTTCTCCATGGCTCCTAGACTCCTTGGTAGAGGTAAGAGAAGAAGGAGTGATGGTGCATCATCTTTCCATCCTCCTCCTCCTCTTGCTCCTCCAATCTACCGCCACCACAAGACCATATCACCTTCAATGAACAACTATTTGTATCATTAGATGCGTTTAATGAATTGTTTTTCGATTTTTGTTCACGAAGCGTGTATGGGGGACATCCGATAAATTTACTATCTTTTCGGATTATGATTCCTTGTTTCATGATTTGTGCATAGATGAATTAGTTACTACATCATCTATCGTTTATTTGAATGCGATACAATTGTTCTATTGCAACTTAACTTTTGACGACACACTGATTTATTCCCGTGTCGCCGGTATCGATATTTCGTTTGATGACTTTGAGCTTGCTAACTATTTGAGATCCCGGAACCCAATTCTTGGGAGAAACTTGTCGACGCTCGACAATTTCAATTTTTCGACGGATCTTCGCTTGAGAGCTTCAAGGATGACTTGGGTACCCCTAACACTCGTCCCGCAAGCTACGGGCAAAATTTCTCAACCCGTACTTTTATGAACTTTATCGGATTCTTTTCTCCATGCTCTTGCCCAAAGCGGGATCGACCGATAGTGTCCTACCTTGAGATTGCTGCTCTTTACCATCTCTACTTCTATGTCCCATTCAACTTTCCTCGCACGATGATGGACAAGACGATTCGTGCAAGGATGAAACCCTGATCATTGGTTTACACTGTATTTGCCAATGATCTTTCGTGATTTCCATATTCCACTCGATAAGTGTCAGTTTCTCCCGCCCCTGCCTATCTGTCCAAGGCATGGAGGCTTCTAGCTGCTGTTGAGTCCCTGCTGAGTCTGATACTCTGAGTCTGATGCTCGTGCTGATTCTCCTGCTATTGGAGACCCTGAGCCCGAGCCACCTGCTACCCTTGAGTCCCTTCAGACTATGCTGAGAGATCGTTTCGTTTGGAGGGCGATCGCTGGATTCAGATGGATTACCGCACTACCTAGATGACGGCCATCACCAACACCCTGCATGACATCCAGTACTCCCTGGCTACTCATCCTACAGTGTCATACCCCATGGAACGGGACCCTTCTTACGAAGGTTTCCGTGTCGACGACACTTGGGTCAGGCGGTACCTAGATCCGGATGCAGCGTTTGTTGATCCACGTCGCTCCGCCAGCGTCCCATCTGATTTTGCTGGACCTTCCCGTGCTCCGTGATGGCCGTAGTCCCCTTTATGATGCTGCTGTTGATGTTTAGGATTACTTTCTTTCTGCACTTTGTAGTTTCATTCAGTTTTATGTAGTTGAACATTGCATTGTACTTCTTTTACTTAGCTTCTGTTTGGATTACTTGTTAGTTATCTCTTACTTGGATTTGAGCCTGTGTTGTGTTAATGTATTTTTCCTTGATTATTCTTATGGGGGAGTATATTTCATTTTGTTAAATGCCAAAGGGGGAGAATATGTGATATTTGCTTATTTTGGGAGCATTGGATAAATACTTGTGATATGTGTATGGATATTTGTTTAAAGCTTCAATACATATTATGCTTGGACAAGTACTTGTACCAGGACTTCTCTATTTACAGGGAGCCAACAGGACCATCTATAGGGGAGCTATATGTGTCCAGGTATGAATGTTGCGACACTTAAATATCGCAACTTTGTCAATTATCAAAATAGGGGAGATTGTTGACCCAAACTGGATCGCAGTCAACATAATCTTGATAATTAATAAATCGATATTTGTCATAATCCAACTCGACATAAATCTTCATCAAGCTACAAATCAGACGATTATCACATATCAAGTCAGACAAACATCATCGATGACTGCTCGAAATACTGTTGTAACTTGTAAATGGAGTCTGTATTTTATACTTTTATTGAGTCTAGGCTATTGTACGTTGAGTCGCACTGAGTATCTCAACCATAGACTAGATAACCAAAAGCTCCACAAACAAAAGACCAAACTGCCAAAGCCCAAAATCAGCCCTTGAACATTTTGTCCCCAAGGAGGTAGAGTTCGGGCCGAACTCTGCCCCACACAGAGTTCGGGCCGAACTCCGTCCCCTAAATTCCAGGAGCTAATTTTTAGGGTATGCTCATTGCTAGTTGTTCAACGGCCAAATTTTTAATATTTTGTACAGAGTTCTGGTCGAACTCTGCCTCCAGAACTAGTATAAATAGGCACCCATTTCTCTCATTTCAAATCATCCAATCTTCTCTTCTTCTCTACTCCTACAGCCTATATGTCACGACCCCACCCAGTGTAGGGGCACGAGAAGTGGGTACGTCCAGCCTATGTCGTAGTGTCGACGGTAGAATATTATTCTAGGTCACTATCTAATCAACAACTCACGCAATTATATATAACTTGTCAAATCTCAACTCCTAACGGAGGAAAAGTATAGAATAAAATCTCATTCACAGTCTAAGCACGATAGATAACACAGAAGTTTATAACTAAGACTAAATAACAACAACAAAACCAACTACTAATAATAACAATCTCAAAAAATCTCAAAACAAAACAATATCTCAACTTATTACAATTCAAGTTCTAAAACATGAAAACTAAACCAAGTCTACTAGCTAGTCTCCCGATCACTCCTGAGTGTCAGGACCAAAGGTAGCTAAGCCATCTCCTGGTCCATAGTAAGTAGGGCAAGTGTCCTCGGGGCAAGCATCTATAATATTTTGTCAACATCCAGTCAGGATTGGAATGAACACAACTGATCTAGAAATCCTAAGTAAATGACAAAGAACTATAAAGCAGTTATAGACAGTCATATTGATGAACATGGCAGTTTTATACAGGTAATGATATAGAGAAACAGTTAAAGTACAAGGAAAGTAATGTAACAAACTAAGAGAAGAAACATGGCAAGGAAGACTGTAAAACAAGATAGCTGAACTAGAGTAACATGATAAGTCCAGACAGTACAATATAATTCAAGTGTAATCCCAATGTGAGTCTAATGCAATATGAATCCATACAAGATGAATCCAGTACAAGACGAGTCCAATAAGTGATCAATAAATCCAGGGTGAGTCCAAACTATATTCTAATAGTGTCTTTTAAAATACCGAGATCGACATGTAAACGGCTATAGGCAATACGGCACATCGCACACCTGGCCAAGTGTGGGATGACTAGCTTTCCAGTATAATTCCAAGGGAGGTGTTTCCAGTATAGGGAATATTCACATGTCTGCTCCAATATTTCCCCGACCAACAAGTACAAGTGAATCCATAACCCGACACGAAAGAAAGTACAAGTCCAGCCAGAACATGACGATGCAAGCAGGTGATTCCAGTGATGATTCCAGTAATAGTTCCAGTAATAGAGGCTAGATATGTAAAAGGCGAGTGTCGCATGCAATGGATCCAGTAATATTAATCGTGTTGACAAATAATCAAATAGAACTAACTAGAACTGAAATACAGTAATCGACAAGTAAATGAAAGAACTATCAGATAATGTACTCGTCTGATACCCTAAATGACTGATGTATATCAGATGTCTGAACCGGAGTCACAATGTCCTATTTAGAGCAGTACAGGTTATAATGTGTTCAATATGTAATAATTGAAGTATACAATACAATCTACATGATTCTAGGTCAATCCAGGTCAAAGTCAACTCTTGGTCAACTTTGGGTCAAACCAAGTCAACATCTAGTCAAACTAGGTCATCAACAAGGCTATCTTGGTCAACTGGTCAAACTTAGGCTATCAAGAGTCAATGGTCAACTATTGGTCAACTTTAGGGTTTGGTCAACTAAGCCAATGATCAACTAGGCTATTTGGGTCAATATCTAGGTTTGGTCAAACTCCATTCTACAAGTCCAAATAGGCATATTGAGTCTATTTCTAGGTCACTCTATAGGTTAACACAAGTATAGGCTAAGGTATACTAAGTTAAGTATATATGTATATCATGTATAAAATATCTCACAAAATAGCTACTAGCCTACAAATATCATATATACATTACACCTATATATTAACCCCAACTCTCACATCTATATCATTTCCTATATATTATCTATCTATCATCACCTATATATATATTACTCACTAATATATAATCATAGCATATATTCACTTTCAATATATCATATATAATATACCCTCTACTAGGACACTTACATAAACCATATGACACAACATATACGTGGTATACGTGTATAGGCCTCGACATTTTGCGCCTAGTGGTATACTTGTATAGTTTTGGGCTGTTTCGCCTTCTTGAATAAAACGGGTTTTTTTGCATATATATATATATATATATATATATATATATATATATATATACCAATCTATCCTAGGATTCTAACTAACCCAAGGGCTAACTCCAAACACTAACACCAATCCTCTCCCAAATGGTACCAACACATATCCCATCTAATACCACCTTAATGTCTGATATTAGCATATACCCACACACACATAAAGCCTACATACAAACTGATTTATGGAATCCACATACAAACTCATATCCTTATATATCATATAATGTCTCATATGTATCCCAATTCTCAGGAATCTGAGAATCAAGCCTCAACCAACTCAATATAAAAATTCAAAACCCAACTAACCCCCAAAATCTGGAAAAGAATGTTTACATTAAAATATCAATACAAAACCAAATTAGTAATACAAAAGCAAACTAAAATAGGAGAACTAAGTGTACAGAGGTGGGGACTAAGCCCACGTATCCATTGGTGTCCAAACGTGTCTAATAAACAGGACACAAAGTTCAAAACAAATAATTTTAATGTATCAGTAAAACAGTGACAGTGGGGGCTCGTAATGAGGTGTCGAGGGGTCCAGGGACTCGTGTGTCCACACTGAGCCTCGTGCTCATGTCCAACCCTAGGGTAGGTATAGGACTAGGGATACAAGTACCTGTATCGTGTCTAATGTGTGTTGTGTCATGTCAATCAACGCGTATCAGAGCGTGATTTCGTATGCGTGCACAGTGTGGCCCGACTACTGCAATCGAGATTTCTCTCAATCCACTCAATCAATTCATCCCAAACTTGAGGAGCACCCTGTCAGTGAGTGCCCCACCTCCACACCAAGTTTCAGGTGTCGAGGTAGGTCGTGTCTGCTGTAGTGCTCGAGCAGCAAGACAGCGCACGAGGGTCTCGTACTGCATGTCCGTGTCCATTTTAGACACGAAGACGACCTCAAATCGTGCTCAGAGTTTGGGGGTTTGAAAACACACATCAAGGGCTACACAAATCTAAAATTAGTTTTGAAAAAAAAGAACAAAAAGTTTATTGAGGCATTTCATCGAACACTTGCATACACACTCCGATACGTGTCCGATACGCATATCAAATGGACACCAATTCCTGCCAAACTTGGTCTACATCTATGGGACACCTAAATGAATGCAACTATGGAAAGAAATCAAGAATTTGAATGAGTATGATAGGTTTTACCTTTTGAGAGTGAATCTCAATAAAAAGCTCAATAAATGAGGGCCTTCTCCAATTTGCAATGATCTAAGCCTCCAAATCTTTGCTATCTATCTACCAATGGTATCCTCTACTCTAGGGGAGTCCAATGCAAAATACTAGGCTCAATTTGGAGAAGAAATGAAGAATTGGGGTGATTTGGGGAAGAACACTAAACTAGGGTTTTGTAGGTTTAATGAAAGAGGCAAGTGGCTCTCAATATGTGTTTATATATAGGTGGGGATTCCTTGATGGCAGCCTAGGGTTATTTTAGGGTTAGGGTTAAGTTTATGAGGTTTAAAGGCCTCTAGCTAGTGTAATCTTAGCCTTTCTAGTAAAGGCCTATAGGAAATATCTATCCTTTAACCAAATATCCCCTTCCTAATTAATATCTAGATATTCCTAACCTTGTATGTAATGGAAGCTTCTAATCTAATATCTAGGCTATGACTAACATGTAGATTAGGGAAATTCTAGGTTAAGGGCTAATATCTTAATTAGCACATTACCTATTAATCAAAATCCTAAATAATTCAAGAGTCACAAAATGACCAAAATACCCTTAGGCTAAAAAATTATAATTAGTCATTCTAATCACATGGTTAGGTCCCCATGGTCATGGTTAGTCTCTAAGCTTAACAATTCTAGGGTTACACTAGCAAAACACAAAAATCATAATGCACCTAATTAAATAGTATTAAATTAATTAAAATTCCCAAAAATCATTAACATGAATTAAATCCTATTATTTAATAATCAATTTTACAAAAGTTCAAAATTATCCTCATTTTAGAAAAGTGGTTGTTACACTATACATGCTAAAGAGCTATATTCTTCTCATCTACTAGCCACAAACTTCCAAAGCCTACAAGTGCTCAGTGCGAGTCGACTAGAAGTTTGTATGCAAGTCTCAAAGAAGTCGCTTGGAAAATTCCAAGTTTGCCTCTACAATTTTGTAAGAAATTGGCGTGCTCTTCTGAGTAAAGGTACGTGTTTGTACGCTATTTCACAAATAGTGTATTTCAATCCTGAGCAACAGTTCTCAGGCCTGGACTAGTCCTCCACGAGAAAAACAGGTTAAAACTGTTGTGTTTAAGTATGCTCTCTGATCTTCATTTACTTTCCGTACTTATACTATGATTAATCTTTGTTGGTTATTGTAGCTCCCCTTCCCGAAATTTTTTTTGAAATATTTTTTATTTATTTATTTGATTTAAATGGTGATTTTTAAATTTGTATTTTTTTAATATAAATAATTAATTAGTTAATTATTACGGTAGATGACTTTAGCCATGGTTGAGTTTTGAGGTACCAGACGACTAGGAATCATGGCACGTATAGTGCAGTGGCATGCCTTGACTAGTGTATTAGCCATGCGAAGGAAGACCGCGCCATAGTGATGTTCTAACTAGAAAAACCAGGCTAAGTTATGACATGACCATATAAATAGTTTAATTATTCTATTAAGATTATTGATGTTTAGGAGACCTGGTTGTACCAAACCAGTCCGGACTGGATCCGTAACAAGTCCAAGCCCATGTAGTCAGCGGTACGTCCAACGACATTCGTGTTGGGGTATTTGGTATGATTGTGTATTTCGTTTTAATGATCTAATAAATATTTCTAAATATTCATCAATTAAATATATAATATTGTTATTAGTTGATATTCAATAATATTTGTATAAAATAGGCCTTGTACATTTTTTGGGATTATTAGACGGTTGCAAAATGGTATATACACCATTATTGGTTTATTAAATTTTGTTATTATTATTATTATCATTTTATTGGGATTGTTATTTAATATTATTTTTTATTGGTATATTTAATGGTTATATTTAATTATTTATTAAATTGTTATCATGTAATTTATAATTTATGCATAAATATAATATATTAAATATGTGTATGTGTATGTATAAATAAATATTAAATATGTGTACGTGTATGAATATATATATAAATATTAAATATATGTATGTGTTGAAATATAAATATATATTAAATTATGTGTATGTTTATGTAAATAAATATACATATATAAGTAGGTATATATAATATATATGTATATATGTGTATATACATGTAAATGTATGTATATATATATATTATATATATAATATATATAAATATATATATAGATATTATATATATATATATATATATATATATAAGAAATAGGAAAAGAAAAACAATAAAAGCAACAGCAGCAGGCCCACCCCTATTCTAATCCACAGCAAAACAGGCCCGAACCCAGGCTCACTGGTCGAGCCCCCACACAGAACACTCCCTATCCAACCCGATAATGTTTGTATATATACATATATTTCTATCGGGATGGGGATGGAACAAAAACCCTAACGCTTAAGAGCAGCACCTACACCCTGGATAGCCAGCACGGCCGCGTGTCGCCGGGGGCCATCGCCACCGGCCGCCCATTGCCGGCCGTCGCGCATGCACGAAACTGAGGAACTGAGGAGCAGCAACCGCGAACACAACGACATCAAGAACCCAGGTTCGTCGTTCGTGTTACTCCTTCATCTCGTAGTCAATCGACGAACGATTGGTTCTCCGTAATCACAATATACACGGCTAGGAGGCCTGACAAATAGTTCGACCCTAGGTGCTCTCGATTTTCCAGAAGTTAAGTCGGAAGATCGACGAAAAACTGAAATTGGACACTGTGAGTTCAACAGTTCGAGGCTCTTTTAGAAGAGAATTTTTGAACTAATAATAAGAGATTTTAAAAACTAATTGAGAGAAGTCCTAGACAACCTATAGGGCTCTGTAACCCAATTTACGGAACCCGATTACATCGTCTACACGCCGAGAAATTGGATCCCAAACTTTGACAAAAACTGTTTTCAAAACTAGAAAAACCTTCGATACGACGTGCGTTCCCGCCAATCCGGACGACGTGGTCGCGAACCGAAGGCATCGAAAGGTGCGTAACGGCTTCGCGATCGTGGGGCTTTGACGGAATTCAAATTGGTCGCGTGTGCGCGACGAATTTGATGCGTATCCGTCAAAATTCACCGTATCGGCCACTGTGCAAATTTTCCAATTACTTTGTGCACGCTCGTTAGATCGAGGCAAAACTTGCGCCAACAGGAACGTATCATTTTTCGGTCCTGCATGCCAATTGGTCCAGTTATGAGACAGTTGATTGGATCGCCATTTCGCGGGCCCCACAGTCCAATTCAACGGGCGATTTTGTGCACGGTCCGCCGGGAATCCAATTTTGGACATACGGTTGGGTTCGTATCGAAAAACCAGACCTGTTGACATGTAGTTTGACGACTTTAGAGACCATTGACTCTGGCATGCTTTTCGGTACAAAGCGGGTCTAACGACGGACATCATTTTTACCGAAATTACCGTTTTACCCCTGTATCCAGAATTGGACTTAAGGACAGGCAATACTAGCTAATTTGATATTCTGAGAATGTTGGCAATGTCTGTTTTAGCTTTCGGAGACAGTGTGAGACTCGGACCTTTGACTTGTGGATTGGCGATATATTGTTGGTTCTCCGTGCAACCTCCATGCAAGAATACCTTGCCTTCCTCTATAGTTTTACGTACATGCATTTCCTTTCGTTTTTAGTCATTTGATTATTTATGGACATGTGCTCTTCGTGTTATTTTCTGTAGACTTGTTTTTTGTTATAGCCGTGTTCATGTTTGGTCTCGTGTTTCATTCTTGGAGTTTCTTGTCAGTACCTTACTTAAGTCGTGTCATAGAATGTACATGTAAGTGAACTGCCATAGCCTTGATTATCGTTTTACACAACAGAGTCCACATCGGGACGAGGTTGTTTGGTGCACCAGAGAGTCCACACTCGGGACGAGGGTATTTGTCGTGATCATTGGCACCAGAGAGTCCACACTCGGGACGAGGGTTGACCAATTACACCAGAGAGTCAACACAGGGGACAAGGGTGTCTTGCCGTAAGCTAACCAGAGAGTCCACCTCGGGACGAGGTTTTGTGCTTAGTTCAAAACCGTGAGTCCACACTCGGGATGAGGGTTTGGTTCTTCCATTGATCTCGTGTATTCGTTCATCGGCAGTTCATTATGCGTAGTTGTTTTAGTGTTCTGTGTTCGTATTCGTGTTCGTGTTCGTGTTCGTAGTCATTGTCTTGTTCTTGTTCTTTCTTGTTTATTTTCTTGCGCATGATACAACTGTTAGATAGGCATGTATTTATTGTATCTTGCTATGTCCTCTGAAGACCTGATGATCTCTTCAGGCTTAGCATTGCATGGAGTTAGCTAGTAGTTCTGGATGGCGGAGGATTGCGATTCTTGCGGGATTCCGGTATCGTTATCGTGTTTATTATCCGCTCGTGCTTTCATACCTTATCATGAGATGTTTTGGTTCTTGATTCAGTTTTAGACTTGTATTTTCTTTAGAGTCTTATCGGACATTTATGCTTGTGGGCTGCAGACCACGACTTATAGAGTTCATTCTTATTTTATTTGATTCTGTGGATTGAGATACAGTTTAGATTAGACATGATACCCATGACCTTGACAGCTTATACGTACTCGAGTTGGGCTGGAGTCCGCTCGAACGTATGGCTTGCTCACGAGCTCGCGTCCGAAAAGCGGTGTGGGTCGTGACAAGTTTTTGTGGTGGCCTATGCAGGTCAGAGCATATCGTATCGGTTACGTAACTGTACTGATACGAGTCTGCGCATCTGACTAAACCCTTAGAAATCTCAATCCACTCTGCCTTGAAAAAATTCCTAGAAATTCTCTACATCCTTGAAAACTCCATATTTGCTCTCTATTATACTTCCTTGCTTTTCGTATCATTGTTCTCGTCCCTTCCTATTTCTGGGTGACGAACGATCGTGCTGTCTAGAATTCATAAGAAATTCCTAAATATAATATAATATTGCATGAATATGAGTTTTGGTTGTTTATAGATATGAGAGATTATAGATGCCATATGCCCTAGATATCTGTTGGAAGGACTTTTAACCGGTAGTTAGATGTTTATAAGATTTAGTGACCGTATTTTGAGGAGTAGTATGACCAAAGGTGGGTAGAAGTCCTCAAGTATTCGAAGTTATAAAATGACTAGAGAAGGTCATGAAATATATTTGGAGAAATTAAATTTGAGGAGATTAAAGTGATAGTTAGACTTTGAATTTTAAGGAATAGTTATGAACTAGAATTTCGAGGACGAATTTTTTTTAAGGTGGGTAGATTTGTAGCTCCCCTTCCCGGAAATTTTTTTAAAATATTTATTTATTTATTTGATTTAAATGGTGATTTTTAAATTTGTATTTTTTATATAAATAATTAATTAGTTAATTATTACGATAGATGACTTTAGCCATGGTTGAGTTTTGAGGTACTAGACGACTAGGAATCATGGCACGTATAGTGCAGTGGCGTGCCTTGACTAGTGTATTAGCCATGGAAGGAAGACCGAGCCATAGTGATGTTCTAACTAGAAAAACCAGGCTAAGTTGTGACATGACCATTATAAATAGTTTAAATATTCATTATTAAGATTATTTGACGTTTAGGAGACCTGGTTGTACCAAACCAGTCCGGACTGGATCCGTAACAAGTCCAAGCCCATGTAGTCATGCGGTACGTCCAATGACATTCGTGTTGGGGTATTTTGGTATGATTGTGTTGTATTTCGTTTTAATGATCTAATAACTATTTTCTAAATATTCATCAATTAAATATTATAAATATTGTTATTAGTTGATATTCAATAATATTTGTATAAATAGGCCTTGTACATTTTCTGGGATTATTAGACGGTACAAAATGGTATATACACCATTATTGGTTTATTAAATTTTGTTATTATTATTATCATTTATTGGGATTGTTATTTAATATTATTATTTTATTGGTTATATTTAATGGTATATTTAATATTATATTAATTATTATCATGTGATTTATAATTTATGCATAAATTAATATATTAAATATGTGTTTGTGTATGTATAAATAAAATATTAAATATGTGTACGTGTATGAATATATATAAAATATAAAATTATGTATGGTATGAATATATAAATATATATTAAATATGTGTATGTTTATGTAAATATAAATATACATATATATAAGTGGGTATATAATATAATATAAGTGGGTATATAATATAAATATACATATATATAAGGGTAATATATAATATATATATATATATATATATATATATATAGATATATATATATATATATATATATATATATATATTATAATATATATATATATGTATAGTGTATATACATGTATAATGTATTAGATATAAAAATATATATATATATATATAGATCTAATATATATATATATATATATATATATATTATATAAAAAAATATATATATATATATATTTTATATATATATATATATATATATATATATATATATATATCTATATATTATATATATATATATATATATATATATATATTATATATAATATATATAATATATATAGGAGAAAGAAAAACAATAAAAGCAACAGCAGCAGGCCCACCCCTATTCTAATCCCAACAGCAAAACATGCCCGAACCCAGGCTCACTGGTCGAGCCCCCACACAGAACACTCCCTATCCCAACCTGATAATGTTTGTATATATACATATTTCTATCGGGATGGGGATGGAACGAAAACCCTAACGCTCAAGTCGCAGCACCTACACCCCTGGACAGCCAGCACGGCCGTGCGCCGCCGGGGGCCACCGCCACCGGCCGCCCATCACCGACCGTCGCGCACGCGAGAAACTGAGGAACTGAGGAGCAGCAACTGCGAACACAGCGACATCAAGAACACTGGTTCGTCGTTATGTTACTCCTTCATCTCGTAGTCAATCGACGAACCGATTGGTTCGTCGTAATCACAATATATACGGCTAGGAGGCCTGACAAATAGTTCGACCCTAGGTGCTCTGGATTTTCCAGAAGTTAAGTCGGAAGTTCGACGAAAAATTGAAATTGGACACTGTGCGTTCAACAGTTCGAGGCTCTTTTAGAAGGGAATTTCTGAACTAAATAATAAGAGATTTTAAGAACTAATTGAGAGAAGTCCTAGACAACCTATAGGGCTCTGCAACCCAATTTACGGAACCCGATTACATCGACTACACGCCGAGAAATCGGATCCCAAACTTTGACAAAAACCTGTTTTCAAAACTAGAAAAACCTTCGATACGACGTGCGTCCCGCCAATCCGGGCAACATGGTCGGAAACCGAAGGCATCGAAATGTGCGTAACGGCTTCACGGTCGTGTGGGCTTTGACGAAATTCAAATTGGTCGCGTTGTGCGCGACGAATTTGATGCGTATCCGTCAAAATTTACCGTATCGGCCTCTGTACAAATTTTCCAATTACTTTGTGCATGCTCGTCAGATCGAGGCAAAACTTACGCCAACAGGTATGTATTTTTTGGTCCTGCATGCCAAGTTTGGTCCAGTTTTGAGACAGTTGATCGGATCGCCATTTCGCGGGCCCTACGGTCCAATTCAACGGACGATTTTGTGCACGGTCTGCCGGAGTCCAACTTTGGACATACGGTTGGGTTCGTATCGGAAAACCGGACATATTGACATATAGTTTGACGACTTTAGAGACCATTGACTCTGGCACGCTTTTCGGTGCAAAGCGGATCCAACGACGGACATATTTTTGTCTAAAATTACCGTTTTGCCTCTGTGTCCAGAATTGGACTTAAGGACAGGCAATCCTAGCTAATTTGACTATTCTGAGAATGTTGGCAATGTCTGTTTCAGCTTTCGGAGACAGTTGTGATACTTGGACCTTCTGACTTGTGGATTGGCGATATATTGTTGGTTCTCCGTGCAACCTCCAGGCAAGTATACCTTGCCTTCCTCTATAGTTTTACGTACATGCATTTCTTTCATTTTTCGGTCATTGATTGTTTATGGACATGTGCTCTTCGTGTTATTTTCTGTGGAGTTGTTTTTATTGTTTATAGCTGTGTTCATGTTTGGTCTCGTGTTTCATTCTTGGAGTTTCTCGTCAGTACCTTGCTTGAGTCGTGTCATAGAACGAGTACATGTAAGTGAACTGCCATAGCCTTGATTATCGTTTTACACAACCAGAGAGTCCACACTCGGGACGAGGGTTGTTTGGTGCACCAGAGAGTACACACTCGGGACGAGGATGTTTGTCGGGATCATTGGCACCAGAGAGTCCACACTCGGGACGAGGGTTGACCAATTACACCAGAGAGTCCACACACGGGACGAGGGTGTCTTGTCGTGAGCTAACCAGAGAGTCCACACTCGGGACAAGGGTTAGGGCTTAGTTCAAACCCGTGAGTCCACACTCGGGATGAGGGTTTGGTTCTTCCATTGATCGTGTATTCGTTCATCCGGCAGTTCATTTACGCGTAGTTGTTCTAGTGTTCGTGTGTTCATATTCGTGTTCGTGTTCGTATTCGTGTTCATGTTCGTAGTCATTTGTCTTGTTCTTGTTCTTTCTTGTTTATTTTCTTGCGTATGATACAACTGTTAGATAGGTATGTATATTATGTATCTTGCTATCTCCTCTGAGGACCTGATGATCTCTTCAGGTTTAGCGTTGCATGGAGTTAGCTAGTAGTTCTGGATGGCAGAGGATTTGCGATTCTTGCGAGATTCAGGTATCGTTATCGTGTTTATTATTCGCTCGTGCTTTCATACCTTATCATGAGATGTTTTGTTTCTTGATTCAGTTTTAGACTCTTATTATTTTTTTAGAGTCTTATAGGACATTTATGCTAGTGGGCTGCAGACCACGACTCATAGTGTTTATTTTGTTTTATTTGATTTTTGTGGATTGAGATACAGTTTAGATTAGACATGATACCCATGACCTTGACAGCTTATACGTACTCGAGTCGGGCTGGAGTCCGCTCGATACGTAGCTGGCTTGTTCACGAGCTCGCGTCCGAAAAGCGGTACGGGTCGTGACAGTTATACTTGAATAGAGTTAATTTTAATTGATCATTATTGACACACATACTCTATTCATCCCCCTCTAGAGTTGCCTATACGTACTTTAATATGGATATGTTTGTTCATCTAAGAATCCTTTTTGTGGATTTATCACCGCTAATGCGTCTAGAACTAGTGCAGGTTAAGTTAGAATGACAATTTTGTCAACAGAGGTAATATTGATGTGTCGAGAAAAGGGTTGAAGTGGTAAGAATGTATACTCAGAGGTAACTTGGACGTGGCAGACATTCAGATGCAAATATAATAAGGATATGTGTAGGACTGAGGGTTACACTTAGAGAGGCTTTCAATCTCATCCTTTTTTCAAACATAGTATTAAGGAACATGCCATTAATGGGCATCATCAGCAAGTATCCGTTGTGTTTTGCTAGTGGTACACATAGTTTTCACAACTAGATCTGGCCTATGGACGTCTATTCACTAATAATATTTTTTGTGTGCTTCTCCGATGCTGACGTCGGAGTCATAGGAAGAGTTCAAATAATACAATTTTTTCCTTGGATTGTAAAATTTTAGGAGACTTCGATGAGACATACCCAAGACCACATCGGGCCTTGTGGTAATATTGGTCAGACTCTCCCTTGGGGACATTAATCTTGACTGGAAGGGGTGACCCTTTCCGTAGTTAAGGCTCATATTGTTATTTAAATCATACCCCATCTTTTGGATGATACATCGGGCTTAAGGAGTGTAGTGGTTCTACACTACATCGATTTCATGTTCGGACTCACAAGGGATATGGGTCAGAGAGCCTTCTACTCGACCGAAGGTAATAGGTTTCTCACCCTTCTTTCTGGCTAGTACTATAAAATATGTATTGTGTATGGAAAGCACTAGGTTCACAGAGTCGGCGGATGCAATTTGTGTCTATAGAGACAACATCAGATTTTTTTCAAAGAAATATGTAGTAAGAGAAGAAAAATAATACGAAAGCATCCCTTTATTGATAAAATATGATAAATCGTCCTCTGAAAGTACATTATTAAATATAGGAAAATAAGGTACAACAGTGTTCTTTAGATTACTACCCCTAATATCTGTGGTTGGCAGGACTAAAGAGGGAAGAGGGAGACTGCGCAGCTTCACTATGAGGGGCTTAGCTGATGTATTTTCATTGTAGGCGACATGCTATGCGAATATATGTATATGTATATATATATATATATATATATATATATATATAATATATATATATATATATATATATATACACTATTACCAATAGAATAATCTTATAAAAAATATTTTAATAGAATAAAGTCTCAACGATATATATATATATATATATATATATATATATATATATATATATATAATATATATTATATATATGTTTAAAAAAACAAAAAAAAAAATATATATAGATGTTTATCCATGTAGTAAACAAAAACCGAGCCCCAAATAGGGAAGGACTAGGATGAACAGGCCATGCACTGTTCATCAAGTCAAAATCGAGCCTCCCAAAGATATTTATATATTTTATATATACATTAATGAACATGCCATGCACTGTTCATCAAGTCAAAATTGAGCCCCCTAAAGGCCACAAACCCAGATCCCATACAGCAGTACCCTCCGCAAATCGACTGTAGGCCGACCCCCCCTTATAGTCATACACAACACATATATAGGGAACGAGAAAAGAGAGAGAACTCTCAAAAACCTAAACTCTAACCTACCTAGCACCCCCGCCCAAGCGAACATCCCTGACACATGCGTCGCTTGGGCCGCCGTCGGCCGTCGGCAGACGCGTGGCCGCGTACGCGGAGCAGTACAAAGGCAGTAGCAGTCATAGGGCCGATTTCACGATGACGGTTCTCAACGATCACTTGATCGCTTTGTAAGCCGTTTCCTCGGGTATGTACCGAACCCAACCTTCTTTAACTATGTTCAAATGGTTTGTAAGTAGCTGCCGTAGATCGCTCGAAAAATTAACTCAAAGTCGATGAAAATTCGTTCCGAAAACATGATTAGAATAGTCCTAGAGCCCTAATTGGAAGGTAAATTATTGTCGACCTATTAATTGTTTTCAAAATATATTTGAAGACAAACCTAGACAACCTATAAGGCTTCGCAATGCATTTTGCAGGAGTTGATTTCATCGACTATGCGTCGAGCAATCGGTTCACTAAAACCGTCAAAAACTGTTTTAGAAAAACTGTAGAAACGTAAAAAATCTCCCGATACGGAGTGCTCCCCGACAAATCGGGCGATGTGGTCACAACCCATAAGCATCAAAAGACGTGTATGGCTGTTGTCGACATGAAGGATTCAACGGAACTCGATTTTATTGTGCGTGCACGAAAATCGAAGCGTATCCATTGAGATACCCCGTTTTAGCCCTTTTGCAAACTAGCCTATAATTCGTGCATACTCGTAATCTCGAGACGAAACTTGTGATAACAGTACCGTATCATGTTTTTGGTCCAGTATGCCAAGTTTGGTCGATTCTGAGAAGGTCGACCGAAACGCTATTTTGGCGGGCCCGTGACCCGATCCAACGGACAAATTTGTGCATGGCCCGTCGGAATCCATCTTTGGATATACGGTTGGGTTCGTATCGTAAATCTGGACCCGAAGACATATAGTTTAACGATTTTAGAGACCATAGGTACTGTCATACTTTTCGTTGCAAAATGGACCAACGGTGGACGTCGTTTTGATCCAAAATTACGATTTTACCCCTATGTCCAGAATTAGAATTGGGTAGGCATTCTTAGACATTTCTTTTATACCAAACTTTTGGTGATGTTTGTTTCAACAATCCAAGTCTATTGCGTGGGTTGACTTTTGCGGCACTGGGTGGTTGAATATCGTTGGTTTTGCGTGCTACACTAGCCAACTGGGCCATTCGGAACCCAATGGGATTATCGGTTTCAGCAGCTAAGGGCCCGAGGAGAGTACATTTCTGATAATTTTTATATTTGATAACTTCTATGATTCGTGTATGTATATTTGTCTTACATTGATTTTTGTTGATTTTTGACACGATGATCACACGATGTAGTAGTTATGGATTCATTACATGTTGTTCGTGACCAAATATTCTCATATTCGTGACCTATTTGGATCCATGAGTACTAGTCAAGCGAGAAAGTACATTAGTAGACATGTAAATATACCCATAAATATTTCCATGTCTTCATAGAGAATAGCAACTGCACATTTCACGTACGGGGTGCCAGATTTACCCCTAGCCATTTACATGTCGAAAGTGTATTTCAACTCACTAGTTAAATGCAGTCTTGCTATACTGTAGTTCCCGTTTTGGTCATTTATTATAGTTACTTTCTTGTCTTATTGCCATGATCTCCTAGTTTTACTTACATGTTTCATACCATGATTCCATGTTTATACAACCATCATGTATTTCAGTTACTTACTGTTTTATAGATTTTGTCAATTCTTGAAACTGCTGTTAGAATGTATTCATTCAATTCCTGACTAGAAACCAATATTTATTAGGTTAGCCGCGACAATCTTAGCCTTGGGGAGGCATGGTTATGCTGAGGTCAACCTAGATAGTGAGTTAGTGTCTTTATCTAGTGAGACATTGTATATTTTTGC
This sequence comes from Iris pallida, assembly GCA_029216955.1. NCBI lineage: Eukaryota > Viridiplantae > Streptophyta > Magnoliopsida > Asparagales > Iridaceae > Iris > Iris pallida. Next base: position 40,136,833 of record JANAVB010022597.1, on the reverse strand, counting down.
AAATGTAAACTTGTGAATCTTGTAATCTAAATTAGTTGTTGAATGAGCAAGAAAGTTTTATTATGTGATTTGTGCATCATGGCATCGACAGTTCTACCTCTGACTCTGCGGCGTAGGCTGGCATGTACCCGCACTCGTATCCCGAAAAGCGGGTGCAGGTCATGACAAGTTTTTATTGTAGCCCGTGCGGGTCGTTTTGCAAATTGTGTGAACTCGTGGTAGTACTTAAGTTAGTCATACTATTGCAAGCCTGCGGCTAGGAAATGCTCATTCACATCAAGGAATAATTTGAATTTAGGAGGATGAATAGGAATAGGAGTCCCTTATTCAATTTGACCATTGGATAGTTAAGATTGGTGTACAGGCCAAATGATTAGGTAGAATTCAACCCTATTAGATGACAAAAAAAATTTCATAGTGGAATACACTATTGTATAGGAAGGTAGGACCTAAGGAAGGTAGACTTTTTGTTCGATAAATTAGAACTTAGCATTCAACCCTTACCCTTGATTGTGACATTTATTTTCCCCTCTTTAGTCCTTCTCTCTCCAATTAATGGCAGCTCTCCCATTTAATGGCAGCAGAACCGGGAGAGAAAGAAAGTGACTGAATTAATTACTTTATGTACAAGGCATAGTATGGTTTCTATATTAATTATATTACACATTTGCATTTGTGCGTATTGTATTCATTAGTATTATTATATTAGGCACAGTATTTTACATATATTTTTATTAAAACATATTATAATCATATTTATTATTGTACTCAGCTTTATTTACATTGTGCTTAAAAAATAAAATAGATACAAAGGTATTATGTTTTTTGGTTAATATTCGGTATTGGTTTGGGATGGTTTTAAATGATTAAATGGGTTTAGTCCATTCTCCTTAGATAAGTTTACATTTATGGGCTTTCTTTAGATAATAAATATTATATAGCTATTATTGAAAAAATATATACATATTTGTTTTTTTCCTCACAAGATAAACTCTTTATTAATTATTATGGACTAATATTTGTTTAGTTTAATATGTGGGTTTTTGGTTTGGCCTGTTGTATTAGGCTGGGCTGAATGTAAATGGTTTTATTTATAGTTTATTTGGACTTTTAAAATAGTTGGGCTATAAGTATTTATATGGGTAAATATACATGCATATCTATGGGATTAGAAGAGTTATCATTATTTTGGCTTCGACCATTAACTTTCATGGTCACTCAATTCAATTTTTTAATTGAAACTTGAAATAACAAATACTTACACCTCTCCTATCTTGATCACCTTGGAATTTGTTTGAATTATCTTTCCAGCCTAGGCCGTCTTACTTATTTATTTGCATAAGCAATCATTTTTCCTAAAAGGTCAATACTCTATTTCCATCTATTGACTTTTGAGCTTAACATGATCCAATATCCATATATTTAATCTGACCCAATTTGTTTAAATTCAAGATATATATAAGTTTACTTCGAATCCTTGAATATTAAAAAAGAAAAAAATTAAATTAAATTGTTTTTCTTTTGTCTTCGATCATTTTCTTTCAAATCAATGTATGATTTTCAAAATGAATACTTTACTTCAAGTACAGATACTTAGACATTTCTATCATGATCGAGTTGTTTGAACTTTTGAAAACTTCTTTGAAAAATTCTTATAGACAGAGTTTAAAAAAATATTCGATGACCTATAATGGCAGGCAGTTGTGCGCTATCGGCACTTATTTGAATTATCGAGATTGCGGGTTCACTGCTGCCCTGACGAGGCATGACACCTAAGTTGAAGTAATTTTAGATATGCAAGGGTTGTCGAATATTATTAAAACTATGTCTTGGTTGTCCCATTTAATCTTTGAACTATTATGTCAACATTGGATAGAGTCGATAGAGTATTCGATAACATACCAATATTTGAGTCATGATACCAAAAGTTTACTATAGCCACATGTACACTGGCGAGGCATAAATTCTCGGTAAAACGACTTCTGATATGTATACGGTTTTTGAATACCGTAGAGGCTATATCTTTTATTAGCATATGACTATTGATTTTTTCATGATCTGCAAAATCTTGTACTCTCACTCCAAACTAATTGATATCCTATTTTCATTAAAGTATTATGAATAAAGGTTGCAGTTCTTCCCTACTTATCTTCTTAGCTTACCTTTTATTCGTGCAGTCGTCATCTGGTTCCTCTAAAATCTATTACTATATTTTAATTCCATATTTTTCTAGAGTCATAATCGCACCTAGATTATGATTATAAGACCATGCCTACACAATTGATCGGACCTAAAGCAATTTCGGTTGGATCATCCTCAACGACTTTCTGATCGCAACTAGACTATTTTGATTATATTCTGATCGAGTTAATTCGCATATTTTCCTTAATTTTGACTCGATAATCGTGCCTGAATAAATTGCGTAAATAGTTAATCGAATTAATCGTGCCAAACCAACTTGAATTTTGATCGTTTCTAAAATGACTTGGACTGTGACTAAACTATTTTGACCATAATCATGATCGTGCCTATACTTCAACTCCAATATTGTTAGTGTCTAAATTATATTCCATTATGATTATAACTAATTTGATCATGTTCATACTCGTGCCAATTTTATGAACTTTGGATCACGCTTAGATGACTTGCATGATTAACCTTGATCGTGATCGCATCTTAGTTGTATCTAAGTAATTTTTCCATATTTAGACCTAGCTAAAATTTTGATCGTTGATCATGACTATATAACTCTAACAGTAGTTAATTGTGCCTAACGACTCTTCATGTTTGGCTAATCCTATTTCGGTTCTATCCTTAAGAATACTTAGACTTTGACCTTGACTAAATCCTTGACCATATAATTTGGTCATATCTTGATCGTGCCTAAAATGATCAATCGTGCTAAACTAAATTTTTTGATCATCCATAAGAAAATATGATCGTGACTCAATCATAATATAATTCGATCGTGCCAAATCATTTTTTTCTTTTTGTTTATTATCTTGATTTTATCCGCGATTGTGCATGACTAATTTGATTTGGAATCATATCATTTTTTCTTGATTATATCAATTGTCGTTCTTATTCATAACGATTGAAATTTTGTTTCATGATTATATTATTAATCATGCCTAACTGCACCCTTTTAAACTTGGAGGGCAAAATTTTCTAAGGTGGGTAGAATTGTACTAAACCCACTTTCCAATTCTTTCAAACTTTATTTCTTTAGCTAGAAAATAACTTTGATTTAAATTCTATTATAGGTGTTTTGAAATGAAAGGAGTTTTGGAAAAGTTCTTTTAAAGAGAATTTTTACGAATGTAGACTTTTAAGGATTAAAGATTACTATCAATTATTTCTACAAAAAAGAAATATATATAATATATATATATATATATATATATATATATATATATATATATATATATATATATATATATATATATATATATATATATTTGAATGATGTCGAATGTTACTATATATTCTTATGGTGACAATTTATCAGTCAAGGATTTACTAAATTTGTTTAGATCTATACAAAAATATTTTAAAGGTTATTTGGTAATACTTAGTATCTATTTAAATTTATTTATCAAGTATTATGTTTAGATTGGCTAAAAGTATTTTAAATATTATTAATAAAATATAGAATTATTTTTAAATCATTATGGATTGACTCTTGATTTATTGGATTCAATATTTATTTGAACCTTGGAAAGATTTGATCATCCTCGTCCTTCCCTATTTGGGAATCCCCACTCCTATATATAGAGGAGCATTCCTCAAAATTTTCTCCACAATTCCCTAATTCCTAAATTCAATTCCTAACCCTAGATCCCCGCTTCCCGAAATTTCAGAAATTTTATTCATTTACTTTATTTTATTTATTGTGGTTGAAGGTAATTTTTTGTCGATACGTTATTTTATGATTATTTCTTTTATCGAAACTTGATTTAAATTAAATATTTTGAGAGCATTTTAGGGCCTTTAGAGTTTTCAGACTGTTCTTCCTCTTCACCTATTTGATCAATACTTCTATCCTAAAAAAAATTCCTATCTTCTCACCGATCAACCAAGTCCGCTTATCCTAGTAGTCCTTAAATTCGAGGACGAATTTATTTCTAAGGTAGGTAGATTTGTAACCCCTCTTCCCAAAATTTTAAAATATCTATTATTATTATTTTATCTGAATAAAATAGTAATTTTTGAAATTTTATAAATATTTTAATTAAATAGTTATTACAATAGATGGCCTTAGTCATGGTTAATATTTGGAGTACAAGATGACTAGAAATTATGGCACGGAGAGTGTAGTCGAGTGCTTTGACTAGTATGTGGCCAAGGTAGGGAAGGCCGAGCCATATGTGTTCTAACTAAGAAAACTAGTCAAAGTTACGACTTAACCCCTATAGATAATTAATTAATTATTAATTAGATTATTAAACTTTTAGGAGATCCGATTGCACTAAGCTAGTCAAACTGGGTCCGAACCGAGACCAAGCCTATGTAGTCATGTAGTGTGACCAACGACATCCATATAGATATGTTGGGTATATATTGGTATTCTATTTAACGGACTAGTGAGTAAATTTTATAAATGATAGTTAAATATAATATATTATTTGCTTTTAAATTTACAATTATATTTATAATTTTTATATTTCATAATTTTTGAAGTATGACAATATTTTATTGAAAGGCCATTCTAGATTTTGGCATATTTGACTAGAACAATATGTGTGTGAAAATATATATATATATATATATATATAATATATATATATATATATATATATATATATATATATATCTATATATATATATATATATATATGTATATATATTTTTTTATATGTATATATATATATATATATATATATATATATATATTATATATATATTATATATAAAAATATATATATAAAAAATATATATATATATATAAAATATATATATATATAATCTATATATATATATATATATATATATATATATATATATATATATATATATATATATATATATATATATATATATATATATATAATGTGTTTAATAAAAATATATATATATATATATATATATATATATATAATGTGTTTAATAGATTAATAAGTTTGAAATGAATATAAAGTTACTATATATGTATACATGCTATGAGAATAATATATGTATATATATATTGAAATTTTTCATTGAGACTTTATTCTATTAAGAAAATATTTTCCATAAGATTATTATCTATTAGTTTTCTTTAAAAATTATTGGAAGAAAAGGAAGAAAGGGGGAGTAGTAATAGTATATATATTTATATATACATATATGTAGATGTATATCCATATAGTAAACAAAAAAAGGGGAAGATAAAGAAAGCTTGTTAATGAACAAGCCATGCATTGTTCATCAAGTCAAAATCGAGCCCCCAAAGACCACAAACCCAAATCCCACACAGCAAAACCCTTTCCAAATCGACTGTAGGCCGACCCCCTTATAGTTATACACAACACATATGGGAATGTGTGTGAGAGAGAGAGAACTCTCAAAAACCTAAACTTTAAACTAAAACCATAGTACCCCGACGCCCAAGCGAACAGCCCTGACACGCGTGCGCCGCCTGGGCCGCCGCCAGCCACAGACAGACGTGCGGCCGCAAGCGCGGAGCAGTACAAAGTAGCAGCAGCAGCAGTCATCAGGCCTATTTTACGGTGACGGTTCTCAACGATCACTTGATCGTTTTACGAGCCATTTCCTCAGGTATGTACCTAACAGAACCCCTTTTAACTCTGTTCAAATGGTTTATAGGTAGATTTCATAGATTGCTCAAAAATTGACTCAAAGTCGATGAAAAATCTGTCCCGAAAATAGAGTTTAGAACTGTCCTAGAGCCCTAATAGGAAGGTCAATTATTGTCGACCTATTAATTTTTTTCAAAATTTATTTAAAGACAAATTTAGACAATCTATAAGGCTTCACAACGCATTTTGCAGGAGTCGATTTCATCGACTATGCGCCGAGCAATCAGTTCACTAAAACCATCAAAAACTGTTTTAGAAAAACTGTAGAAACGTAGAAAATCTCCAGATACGGAGTGCGTCTCGACAAACCGGGCAACTAGATGCAGCCCATGAGCATCGAAACATGTGTGTGCCTGTTGTCGATGTGTGGGATTCGATGGATCTCGATTTCGTTGTGCGTGCGCGATGAAATCGAAGCGTGTCCGTCGAGATATCTCGTATCGACCCTTTTGCAAACTAGCCTATAACTTCGTGCACACTCGTCTTCTCGAGACAAAACTTGTGCCAATAGGACCGTATCATTGTTTTGTCCTGTATGCAAAGTTTGGTCCTATTCTGAGAAGGTCGACTAGAACGCTATTTTGGCAAGCCCGCGATCCAATCCAACGGACAAATTTGTGCACGGCCCGTCAGAATCCAACTATAGACATATGGTTGGGTTTGTATCGTCAAATCGGACCCATAAACATATAGTTTGATGACTTTAGAGACCATAGGTACTAGTACGCTTTTCGGTGCAAAGTGGGTCAAACGGCGAACATCATTTTGATCCAAAATTATGATTTTGCCCCTGTGTCCAGAATTGGACTTCTAGGCAGGCATTCTTAGATATTTCTTTCATACCAAACTTGTTAGTGACATTTGTTTCAATAATCGGAGACTATTGCGCGAGTTGACTGTTGTGGCATTGGTGGTTGAGTATCGTTGGTTTTGCGTGCTACACTAGCCAACTAGGCCATTCCGAACCCAATGGGATTATCGATTTTAACAGTTAAGGACCCAGGCGAGTACAGATAGTTTGCATATTTGATAACTTCCATGATTCATGTATGTATATTTGTCTTACATTAATTTTTGTTGATTTTTGACATGATGATCACATGAGGTAGTTATTATGGATTCTTTACATGTTGTTCGTGACCAATATATTCTCGTGTTTGTGACCTTTTTGGATCCATGAGTACTAGTCAGGTGGGAAAGTACATTAGTAGACATGTAAATATACCCAAAAACATCCTCCGTGCCTTTCATGGAGAACAGCAACTGCACATTTCACGTGCAAGGTGCCGGATTTACCCATAGCCATTTATATGTCGAAAATGTTTTTTGACTCACTGGTTAGATACAGTCTTGCTATACTATAGTTCCTGTTTCGGTCATTTATTACAGTTACTTGTCTTTATTGCCATGATCTTCTGCTTTTACTTACATGTTTCATACCATGATTCCCTATTTATACAACCATCTTGTATTTCAGTATTACTTACTATTTTATAGATTTTGTCAATTATTGAAACTGCTATTAGAATTTACTCATTTCATTCCTTACTGGAAACCAACATTTTTCAGGTTAGCCGCGACAACTCTTAGCATTCGGGAGGCATGGGTATGCTGAGGTGAACCTAGATAGTTGAGTTAGTTGTCTTTATCTATTTTGTGAGACATTGTATATTTTAGCAAATGTAAACTTATGAATCTTGTAATCTAAATTAGTTGGTGAATGAGCAATAAAGTTTTATTATGTGATTTGAGCATCATGGCCTTGACAACGTTCTACCGTCGACTCTGCGGCGTAGGCTAGTTTGGACATGCACTCGTATCCCAAAAAGTGGATGCAGGTCGTGACAGGTAAGGTCAGGGTTCACGTATCGATTAATATTATGACAATAATTGGGATCGTCCACCGTGTCTACCTCGTCAGGACGCCAGGGATGGGGAAGTTGGAGCTTTTTACACTTGAGGAGTACATTGAGTAGCTGCAACGCGTCCTCATCCTTAAAAGAATAGTTTCCCTTTTGTATCGAGGGTCTATCGGGCTTCTGAGTAGGAGCCGTACCCCGACTGAGGCTCGCGGTTATGACCTGCTTTGCTTTAGATTTTCGATCATTGTTGTTGGAAGCCTCGATAGATCTTTTGCCTTTTTTATTAGGAAAGCTCATTTCCAACAAATGAGCCTCCTTAGCTTTCCTTTCGACATCATAGGAATTAATGATGAATGCAACCCAGTCTGTATGTGTAACCACCACTTTTCTAAATTAGGGTATTTTAGTAATTTTGTGATATTATAATTTTTTTTATTAATTTATTAATTGAATTAATTGGTGTGTGGCTTTGATTGGTGTTTTGGTAGTAGAAGGTGGTATAACCTTAGTCAACCTTGATTATAAGCCTAATAATGTAATTAGAGACTTAATTGGCTTTTTAGATTTTAATTTAGAGCTATTGTCCAATTTAGGAATCATTTAAATCATTTTTTAAGTCATTTTTCCTATAGCCGTTTTGTCATCGGGCTTTTAAGCAACTTGAGGAGTGTTTGGCCCATTACGAATCCCTAACCCTAATCCCCATACCCCCTGGCCGGCCATAAACAGCTGCCCCTCCCTTTTTATTGTGTTTAAACCTAGTAGCCGTCACAAGTTCACAAACCCTATTTTTTTCCCTTCTCCTCCAAAGGTCCCATTTTCTTGTTTTTCACCCAAATCCTTCCAAACGAAGTGCCTTGCGATCTTTGGGAGGAGAGGAACCTGCTGGAGACTTGCTAGCGAGGGATCAGAGGCATTTGACCGGAGGAAATCGGCATCGACGCATTTTGAGGCACGTTGCATTAAGATTTTGACTCTCAATAGGTAAACCCCTATAAACACTTGTTATTCCCAATTTTTCTTCATAGATGCAGCCATTTAGACCTGTGCATGAAGTTTGGTAGGTTTTTGTGTTCGTTTGATAGTCGTATCGGACACGTGTCGGTGGATTGGAACACGTATTCGACGAAATGCTACTTAGAACTGAAAGTTGGTATTTTTTGATTCTATTTTCACAAAATTCTTGATGTTATTATCTGAAATAACTTTTGTGAAGAAGGATCTTGATTCGACACAATTTCAGTGTCCGAATCAGACACGGACACTCGTGCACGAGGCCCGTGCACGGCCCCGTGCATGCCCTGCTGTCCAAGTGTCATAACTCTACGCATAGGACTCCGTTTCGCGTGAAATTTTATGGACACATGGGGTCAACCTCTGCATACGTGCTCCTAAAATTTCACGACGTTTTGAGAAGCGTGCACGGATAAATCTAACGCGCACGGGTGTGCCCGCACTGTGCACGCGACTGAAAAGTGCCGCTGACACGGCCTTCGTACGCAAACATGATGCGATGAGGACCCATTCCAGGAGCATGAGTATGAAGCACTAGACCTAGGATACCCAAGGACCCGATCCCGAGACACAGCTTGGCTCGAATACCGAGCCACGGGGCTCGACACGCGCCCATGAGGCTACACGCGCGCGCACGCACAGCCGTGCGGGTTCGCGTGTCCTCTGTCGTGTGGACGCGACGTGGTGTCGTGTCAGTGTGTCCTAGACCTAGACTAGGACCCCACCTAGCTATGTGCACGAGCACGAGGCTTCTCGTGTTGCGTATGGCGTTCAATCGAGCGAAAACGCACGTGCACGTACACTTGTCAATGCACGCGTATCCAGTTTTCTCCGATACGCACTCTGTGGACACAATACGGACACGGGTTCGACCCCGTGAGTACCCGAGCACATCACACACGTATACACCGTCGTGTTTGCCAATTTTTACGGGTTCTAGTTGAGTATTGTGCGTTTTAGGCTTTGAGTTGGATTTTAGGTATCGGTTTATATATTTTTTAATTAATTTTTTTTATAATTGATTTTCTGTGAATTAAACTCAGAATTTCTGTGTTTATATTATGCTAATTAGATTATGGACTTGTTGGTATTAACCTCTATTTATACTTTCAAGTGATATTATCATACGTTATATATATAGCTCTTTATATATATATATATATATATATATATATATTTTTATATTTATATATATATATATATATATGTGTGTGTGTGTGTGTGTGTGTGTGTGTGTGTGTGTGTGTGTGTGTGTGTGTGTGTGTGTGTGTGCGTTGTATATATAATGCGCATATCGATTTCAATTCTGAGTTTATAGTTGGTTAGTTGATTGATTTTTGTTTTATACATATACTTGGGTGTATCCATATATATACATGTCTATGTATATAGTTTTCCTATATATACATATATAGTTGTACTTGATATATATCTATATCTATATATATATATATATATATATATATATATATATATATATATATATATATATAAATATATATATAAAATATAATATATATATATAAAAAATATATATATATTTATATATATATATACTTATATATGAAGAGTTGAAAGATTTTGTGTTTTATTCTCAGATTTTGAACCTAAACAGCAGCCATCACACACTCTCTTTCCAATTATATTGTAAGCCTATGTATATATATATATATATATATATTTTTTTTTTGCCTATGTATATATATATATATATATATATATATATATATATATATATATATATATTGTGTTGAATGAATGGATATATAAGTATATATATAAAAAATATATATATAAAAATATATATATATATATATATATATATATATATATATATATATATATATATATATATATATATATATGTGTTTACCATTGGGTGTAACCTATGGATTAAGGAGTCAGTTTAGGATTGACCCAATGAGCCTAAACTGGTCGAGTTGACTAGCAAGTTGACCAAGTTGACAAAAGTCAACTTTGGGTTAAACTTGATCCAAATCGACTCAAACGGACTTAGAATGACTTGATAACTTATGTTTAACCTAAAAATTGGTAGATGGACTAGTTGACTTATAGTTGACCAGGTTTGACCAGGGTTGACTAGTGTTGACCAAGGGTTGACTTTGACCTAGAAGGACCTAGAATCATTTAGAATGCATTGTAGGCTATTCTTATTTTATATTAGACACTTTGTAACCTATGGTTGTTCTAAATAGGACATTGTGACTCTAGTTTGGACTCATATTCTCATCAGGCATTCGAAATACCAGGTGAGTACATTCTCTGATGGTTCTTTCATTTACTTATCAATTTCTATATATTTACCCATCATGTTCACTCTGTTACTTTTCATGTTTTATCATGTGCCATACAGCCTTCTTGGCTAGTGTCCCTCATGTTCACTCATGTACATCATGTTAAACCTAAGCCAATTACATGCCATCTCGTACTCTAAATCACTAGACACTTACAGTTCTTACTTATCATGTATATATTTCCAGTTATCAAATATCTCTCCTGTTTTCATGTACATCTTCTTACAGCGTTTCATGTATCTTATTATATTGCTTGCTTTATATTTTCTACCATGATATGAACTGCATGATATGTACTGTGCTCACTCCGGTCCTGACTGGACCTGTTGAAAATTTTACAGAGGATGATGAGGAACCCTGCACCCCTTACTATGGAGCTTGCCTAGATGACACTCGCGACCTGGACCCCTGGGGAGGTTCAGGCAGCTGCTGAGGATGATACCCATGCTTAGTGTAGATAGTCTAGTCTGTTCCTTACTTTTATGTTAGTAGTTGTCTGGATTCAGAGTTGTATTATTGTGGAGACTGGTAGTTTATTTTATCTGATGTTTATGGAGATGTTATCTTAGACACTTAGACTTCTATCTGATTGTATCCCTGTGGATTTATTTCATTCCGTATCTACCTATCTCTTTATCGTATTCTACCTTAGATGTGATTGAGACTATGTTGCTATGTCACCTCCATTCGGAGTGTATATAATGTATAGGTACCTTATATTGTTAGATGTTGTGACCTAAGACAGCGTTCTACCACCGACACTGCGGTGTAGGCTGGGCACTGTTACGTACTCGTACTCTCACAGTGGGTACGGGTCGTGACAAACCTTGTATATATGTATTTGTTTTTGGTCTACAGTAAGTTGTTTAGGTCCATCTATCCACCTGGTGTTGCAAACCAAGGCATCTGTTACTTCCAGTCATCCACATCTACTGCATACCCAAGCTCTACCTATATCGGAATGAACACATCCACCACCCTGCTTAGAGACTGACTCCTAGTCCATAGTATGATCCTACACTATTTGGTCATGGTCTGTTAACCCTTGCGCTTACAGGCTATGAGTTACATCTATAACAGAGTATAAGGAAAACCCTTTACGAGTGACAATTGCAAAAAGGGATTCTCGTGATCAGCTGTTGAATAATAGGCATTAATAGAAGTCATTTAACTAAATTCTCTCTGGGATATCTGTTTGTCAGGACAAAACTCAATTACTGCTACAATTACTAACCCAAGGCTAATGTTTATCAACTGGGATTGGCCTACTAAAGTTCTTAGACACTCCAATGCGACTGAGCAAGAACTGGGGCTAAAATATGCGAGTTTAAACATTTTACTTGGGCTATAATTCAGGTTCCCTACTGTAGGATATATGTATGGTTTTGGGCCCATAACCCATTGTGTAACACCCCAGTCCCAAAATACGTAGGACTAGGTACGTCGATATGCCAGCTGTATACATACGAAGTATACTCCAATATATAAAAATCTCGTATGAATACATAAGCTGTAAAAATGCAGTAGAACCATAAAAAAACTAAATCTCATCCACTAGATAACTAAATGATATAAAAGCAACATTGAATTTGTCATGTATACAATCGTTGGGCGGAGACAAAGTCCACTGCCAACTATCTCAAATAAAATATACAAGAAGTGATCGATAGAGTAACGGGACGAACCAAGCACAATCGTCTTCGAAAGAATTGAGAAGATCACGGCCTTGGCTAGAACTCCTGTAAATTCACAGAAGCACACACCTGGAGAGATAACCAGGTCCTTAGAGGGACGTAACAAGATACATAAAGAACATGCCATAATAAACTGAATATATAATATGTCACAAACCGAAATAAGTGACAAGACTACAATAAGGTAATCTAACCACATTACAGTGTTTATGCAGTTAAGAACAAACCTCCAACGCATGGGCACTCTGGCTCAGTAACAGTAATCTCAGGTATGGCCCATCAGGATACCAGGGACCTCAAAGCATAACATTCATCGAATGTCAGAGGCCAGTAGTAAATCAGTATCAGGATCCAGGATCGTATCTTCCGCGGAGATAACCGGCAATAGGGAAGTACATACTTGGCCCATACGTCAAGGAACTGTTCTTCCCACCCAATGCCTAACAGAGTCACATCCATGTCTCATAAACCTCTACTAACTGCTAAGTCTCCTAACATGCCTCTATTAGCAATTAGCCCTAACGCATGCGCATGGGGGATCAGCCCACACACAAGAACCTCTATATGTACTCATCTCACATATCCTCGTGGTACAACTGTGTCAAGGTATATGCGATACACTACAGACGGTAGTCTCTTAACTCTAAGTCCATATGCAGTCAAAGGATAATAACAAAATATATCTAATATCACTGAGCAGACAGTAAATCAAGAACAGCAAGAACTGGAAATAACTGAACAGTGATATGTAATAAAATACAAACTAAATATAAACAGTATAATGGTAAGGTATCTTGCCTGAGGGTGGTGCGAGAAGCAGCAAAATCCAACAATCAGAATCGTCAACACGAAAGTCAAAATCCACAAGAAGCTCCGGATGCTGAAACAAACATCACGAACGAGTTTGGAATAAAAGTTATGCCTAGGAAACGCCTATCCAAAAGTTAAATTCTGGAAAAGGGGCAAAATCGTAATTTCGGGTCAAAACGATGTCCGCCGTTGGACCCGCTTTGCACAGAAATACGTGCCAGAACCTACGGTCTCTAAAGTCATCAAACTACATGTCTACGAATTTGTTTTGAGGAGACGAACCCAACGGTATGTCCAATTTTGGATTCCGGTGGGCTGTGCACAAAATCGCCCGTTGAGTGGGATTGTGGGCCCACCAAAATAGCGTCCCGATCAACGGTCTCAGAATCGGACCAAACTTGGCTCACAGGACCAGAAAAATATTTTGAGTCCAATGGTGCAAGTTTCATCGCGATATAATGAGTGTGCACAAAGTTGTAACTTAATTTGCAAAGAGTCGATACGGGGTATCTCGACGGATACGCATTGATTTCGTCGCGCACATGCAATAAAATCGAGTTCCGTCAGTTCCCACATGTCGACAACATCCATATGCGCCTTTCGATGCATATAGTGCGCGACCACGTCGCCCGGTTTGTCGGGACGGACGTCGTATCGGAGTATTTTTCTAATTTTCGAAAACAGAATTTATAATTTTTTGGGAAACTTTAACAACGTGTAACTTTCTACATACTAGATTAAAAGTGAACCCAAAAGGTGCGTTACAATCTCGGTTAGGTTGTCTTTGGCTGCCTTCAATTAGTTTCTACAAAAGTTTAATGGACAGCGAGAAAAGTGGCCGACAAGTTGGTGTTTCAAAACAGTTTTTAATATTCAGAAAAGTAGGTTTTTCTCCAACTTTGCCTCGATTTTTCGAGCAAGCTGGACGGCCATATCGAAATCCACCTAGGGGATCTCGAAGAGGGTCATGTCTACTTTCCAGAATATTTTACGGATCAAAAATCGGTGCTACGAGTAAAAAGTTACGTCGTAGGGAAGTAGGGTACCTTGAGTGGAAAAACTGCTCCGTGGGTAACGAAGGGCTGACTTCCGATGCTCCGTTCGTCGTGCACACAACTCCCTTGCTGGTGAAACGAACTCATAGGCGAAGAGGGTATGATCATCCCCAACTTTCGTTTTGGAAGTTTAGGGTTTTGGGACTTGTGGAAAAAGTTATATATAAAACCAATTGGTTGAAAACCTAATACTATTACTACTACTAATAAGCCCATTTAGGCTTTACCCATCGGGTTGCGTTGGGTTAACGTCTACAGCAGCTTGCTGCATTAGGAGGGAAGGGAGGGGCCCGCCCACTTAAGTGGGTGGGTGAAGTTAAAATTTTTTTTTTTGTCTTTTCTTTTCCTTTTCCTTTTTCCTTTCTTTATTCATTTCTTTTCTAAATCTTTTCAAACTTTATAAATATATCACCAAAAATCATTTAAATACAAATAACACTTTAAATATCACATATCCAAATATATTTAAATATATCTACATATATATATATATAAATTCATCTTACAATAAATCAATCTCAATAATAATAATAATAATAATATCTAAATAGAATGAACATATTTTAATCTCCATGAAATAACTTAAATTATAATAAAATAATAATAATCGTTCCAAAGGGTGAACTTTACCGCTCACCCATGTGTGGGTCCAGAAAATTATACCATCTTGTAAAATATTATTTTATTAATAAAATATAAATTTTGTACCAAAAGTCAATAAATATTCAACAAGTCTCAAAATTATTTAAAAATATTTGTACACACATGAAATATTCCTACATGGCATCTTGATCTCATTCCATGCCTACATGGACTTAAATTCGGTTCGGACCCAATTCGGGCTGAATTGGACAAACCGGGCCGTCTAAAAATTAATATATAAAATAATATTTAATTAAAATACTTTAAATAAGTAAATTCACAATTTGGTCTGGTTTTCCTAGTTTGGACATCACCATGGCTAGGCTTCCCCCGGTATGACTGGTACACTAGTCAAGACACACTGCTACATCTTTCGTGCCAAAATTCATGGTAGTCTCGTGTTCCAAAATTCAACAATGGCTAAGGTCATTTCTAATATAAAAAATCATAATTTGCATAAATTACTTTTTAAGTCTAATAAAATAATAAAAATAATAATAATAAATATGGGGTTTTACATCCTACCCAACTTACAAGAATTTTTTTCTCGAAATTTAGGATTAATGGGGTAGATAAGGTTGAGGGATAAGAAGAGTTCGTCAATACCAAAATACAATTAAATTTTGGAGGAGGCGATAAAACGGCGTTCAACATAACCATGCATTAGAAAATTTGGGGAGTCGATATAATCAAAAATATATCATGGTTATGGAGTTGAATAAGAGTTGCTAGTAATGGTAACAAAATTTAATAATCCAGTTTAGGAAATAGTAAGGATTTGAGTAGACCAAAGAGAATAAATTAGACATTTAAGAGATGTGATTCCTTAAGGGAGAACTGGATATTAATCGTCTTGGTCGAGGGTTTGATTAAGTGAATGATTAGAATCATTCTCGAGTGCTCAAGAACAATGGGAAGGACACGATAATAATTCTAGGGTTGAGAAATGAGGAGTAGTTAAAGGCGAGGATATAGTCACATAAGTCGGTCGGTGGCTATCTACATTTGTGTATAATTAATCGATTGGGCAACACAAGATGATACCTTGAGTCTATCTTAGCAAGTACAATGCCTTGTCTTTCCAAAATAAGTAAAAAGACAAGAACAACAATGATTTCAAAGACGGTGTTATATATTGAGTGCAAATTGCTGGGTTCATAGGCGGCGAAAATAATTCAAAAGAGAATTGCCAAGGCTGTCGCGGAAGAGATCCTAAGGCAGGTTTAACTATGTCTTCATCCGCATAGAATAAGATATGATAAGCGAACCAAAGTGCAATAGGTTAATCAGACCATCATGCACCGGTTCGGATTAGACAATATGTTAGTGGGTGCACCCAATAAAATATGTCATGATCAAGCTTGATAACGAAATAAGCTTGCAAAACTGAAGCTGCATTAGCAGCATGAGATAGTCAAAATATGAGCAAGGAAGGTACTGATGAAGAAATTTTAAATAGTCCAAGATCTTTTAAAATCAAGGCTCGCCCGAAGTTTGGGCCTATATGTAGAAGCATGGAATTTCACAACCAGAAAGCCCATGCGCCAGGCATTATATGCGCCAGAACTCAGACAACTAATCAAATAAGCCATGGACATCCGAAGAAGGACTTTTTATTTATATATATAAAAGTCCATTACATGTCTAGAAAAGGTTGTACAAAGGAGAATTTCTACAAAGGAAGGATCCTAGATCTACATCCAGCAACCACCATGCGCCTTCCAGATAGGCGCAGCAACCACCATGCACCTTCCAATAGGCGCAGCAGTCACCATGCGCTGTCAGCCAGGCACAGCAGATGTCATGCGCCTCCAGCCAGGCGCATCCTACCATCTCTTCAGCAGCTCAGTTATGTGCATCCAGCTCAGTTATGTGCATCCCTTCAGCAGCTCAGTTATGTGCAACTCTTCCAACCAGGCTCACCTGGCCAAGCAGAGCCCAGTTATGTGCCGCTCTTCCAGCCAGGCTCACCTGATAAGTGCTTCGCCAAGCAAAGCATTTAACCCTCTGGCTGGAACCAAGGAAGAGAAGAGCACCACAAATGCTGTGGCCAGGGGAGGCTTCGAAAGAGCCTCCAAGGGCGAAGGAAGACCGTGATCGAAACCGCGGCTAAAGGAGCAGCTTTCAACACAACCAGAGTGGGCAACACCCACTTTGAAGGAAGAAAGAGCCTAGCACCACCATTCCGATCTACGGCTCTTCCGGAATAACGGAGACGAGGCCCGAACATCCTTATCTTTGGATGCAACAGGCACCTTCTGCCTGCCTCAGAAGCCCTCGATTCCGTCTTTTGGATGTAACAGTCACCTTCAAGAGCATCGAAGACAACACGACGTCTCATCTTCACCCTCGGGAGCACTTCGTCAACAGAATGCACCAACATATCCAAGTTCATGTTGGAAGTACGTGAGGGAATAAGGAGCAAACCTTCTCTCCACGCCACTATTTATAGGCCGGGCAAATCAAACCCACGCGCCAAGTGGATGACTCTCCGAATTCTGTGCAATGAATTTGCATTAAATGGATGAACCGGACGCCTCGAATTCAGCCAAACGGCTATTTATAGCACTCGAGGAGCGAGACAGCCGCGTCATTAAAGGACATGTTGGATGCGCCAGCCAAACGGTGCATCACACGGACGCACCCTCCTGTATCAGGCGCATCACACAGACGCGCCCTACAGTACCCGGCGCATCACAGAGGATGCGCCCTCACATCTCCATGCCAAGTGGAACACCAACCAATGTGCCCACTCAGCTGTCCATCGAACGTCACAAACATTAAATGCTGAACTGACACCAGAGTTGGCAGCACGCTTCCCAAAGTCTGAACAGTTGACAGCTTTTTCAGAGAACGAAGCGTCAGCAACGTCAGCATCATCATGACTCTATTTCGACGGCTACTGCCACGTGGCCACCCGCATGCGCCTCTACGGCCATGCGTCCAAACCCGCATGCGCCTCTACGGCCATACGTCCAAACCAGCATGTGCCTCAAAAGCCATGCGCCTCAGACCCTTCACTGATCCCTAAAGACAGAAGAAGTGTCTCCGGTTGAAGCTTTGCATGCGCCTCAAAAGCCATGCGCCCCAGACTGATCTCTGATCCCGAAAGACAGAAGGAAGGTCACCTGCATACGCCTCAAAAGCCATGCGCCCTAAATGGTTTATAACTCCTAAAGGTTATGAGCCGCAGTCTCCTCCTGCGCCCAGATCCAAGGCGCAGCTCACCAGATCACTGCCCCCCCAAATCCGAGATCTTCGAGCCATGGGTCGATGACACGTGTCCTTTGACTCAACTCGTCCAAGATTTCAGCAACAGAAAGATCTTCTCCTCTGCTACGTGCCGGCTCACAACAGCAGTATGAAGAGTTCAACCTCCCAATCAGTGCGCATCATCCGTGCGCCCCCGTCAGCAACTTCCACGTGGCGTCCCCACACACCGGCGCATCCTACATGCGCGCATGAGTAGCCAGCCTGCAAAACTATAAATAGAGGGATCATTTCCTTTTCACCCACGGACAACAGACAGAATCCACAACGAACATACGAGGAATCACCAGAGAGGCAGATACAGACACACAACGTCTTCCTCCTCTCAGCAAGCCCCAGCACCCAGAGCAATCCACGCCTTCAGAGAACCGATAACCGTCGTCAGTCGGTCAACGGAGTCAACGCATTACCACTCGCTCCATTGGCACTAAGGACCCAGCTTAAACAAAAGTGTACTCCTAGGACTACGTCTAAGTCCTACATTGTAACACTGTTCTGTTTGTATTAAAGTTTTCAATCAAACAATTTTAATGGCAAACAAGCTGGCGACTCTGCTGGGGACTTCTTTCTCATCTTCCGAGAAAGTCGTGTCACAGGCCGACGACGTGAAGGTGGGCTCCTCCCACAAGACGCTGGTCGTGCGCCTCAATCAACAGGCGTACGAGGAGTTCATTTCTGAAGGAAGTGCGAGTCCTTCGAAGCGGCTACCAAAGCCGAAGAAGATCCGCACGGCCTGGGTGCGCAAAGTCGACGCCTCGGGCACTACCACTGAAGGGGATGCAGCAATCCAGCCTTCCCTTCCTGCTGACGTTCTCAGCAACCAGGGTGCGCCCGCCGATGCAGCGCATCTTTTGGGGAAGCGTGCGGCCGACCACGTTCCCCAGCCATCTCCCTCTCAGGCGAGAAAGATACGTCGACGGAGCAGGGGCGCAGCCAATGCCCCGCGCATCACCTCTGATGCGCCACAAAAAGCCTCTGTCTTTGACAGACTCACTCGCTGTAATGGCGAGGAGAATTTGGATGCTGAGTACTATGCACCCCAACGGGCTGGTACGAAGAAATCCAAGGCGGCACGGGCCATGCGCCAGAAACGTGCTATGCCAGCAGCCGGCCAGAGGCACGCGCTCGTCATCACGCGCGCTGCCAATGGCAAGCTGTACAAGGTTGACTCAAGTGCTTCTGTACTAACAACGAGTCGATCTTCAAAGTCCTCATCTCGCTTGGGCGCATCTACTGCGTGCACAACCAAGTCGAGAGAGGCAAACTCAGTGGTCTTGAACTCCCGCGCCTCCTCTGGTTGTGCGTTTGAGGTCCGTTCAAGTCACTTCAAATGTTATGGTTCCCCCACTACTGATCGTGATGCCTGCTTGGTATTAGATCAGGGGGCGCAGCACTCACCTGACCACTTCGGCGTTTGGCCTTGCCATACGTCTGAAAGGGGTGTGAAGACACCACTCTCCTCCGATGACCTACGTAACGTGATCACTCACAAGCGTCGGTCAGGAGAGTCGGCCAACAGGCACGATGTGCCTCTCACGGGGCATACTTGTGCGGTGGTCACCATCAACTGCTGTTGCAAGGCGGCAGCTCCACCAAGACAGTCGGTCTTCCAACGACTGCAATCATCGACACCTCTCCGACGTCGCCTTGGGGCAAAGGTGTCAGCTGAAGAGGAGCCAAACATTGCTTCATGCAACGTGGTCTCCAACTCCTCATCAATCCGGAAGACGACTGCCAATTCCTCGTCTTCATCCAAAAGCCAGCCGAGGAAAACCAAGGCAGCTGTCTCGACCTCTGGGGTGTTTGAAGGCACTCGGTCGAGGAAGAAGTCCTTGGAGGAAGCTGGGGGTAGCCAGACCCTTGTTGAGACTCCTTCCGAAGACGAAGATGTCCAAAGCACAGCTGCGGCGGATCTTCATCATCAAGGCGAGATTACTCTCCCTGAAACCCCTCAAAATGAGGATGTCCTCCGGGACACTGCCGGGGGTAGTTCTGGAAACGAAGAGGTCCTTCAAGACGGAGCTGAGGGCAAGCAGACCCTTGCAGATGCGCCTGTTGAAGATGAACGCCAGAATATGGCTGGGGGTGGCCCAACACCAGGAGAAGTGACTCCCCCGCAAGAGAGTGAGGCCGAAAACGAAGCCTCAACCAATCCATCCACTCCTGGCCGTGTCAGGACAGTATACATGGCTGGGGATGATGTTGAGTCTGATGCGCCGTCACAGGACATAGTCCAGCGCATAGACTCATTGGAAGGAGGACTCAAAACCTTCTCTGCCTCAATGCAAGCACTGACTCAAGCAGTGCTTGAGATGCGGTCATCCTTGATCAGGACACCTTCAACTGGTCCTGACCCAGGAGCTAATGGGGAGTCGAGTGTGCCCCTCCAACGGGCACCCTCGGATACAGAAGCACCTCGGACCTCGGAGCCCTCAAACGCTCCAATCCAGATGGTACCTCCTTCCCCGACTCCTAGCTCTACGGAGGATGTGGTCGAAATGATCAAAGACCTGCGGGAGCGCTTCGAGTCCAAGAACAGGCAAGAGGAACGCCAGAAGATGGGCATTCCACAGCCTTATCCCCTCGAGTGGAACAAGGTGGTTTATCCCCCAAAGTATAAACCACAAACACTCACCCCATACGACGGGAAGGACTCTCCGCGACGGTACCTGACGTACTTTTAGTCACAGACAGGGCATCTTCCGAAGGAGGACGCGCTCCTCACCAGCATCTTCGTCGGGGCCCTGAAAGGAGTGGCGTATGACTGGTACTGCAGCCTCCCCGACAATTCCATATCGTCCTTCGACGACCTGACGCGCCTCTTCCTCGACCGCTTCTACGACGGCGGGAAGGACATGACCATGGCATCTCTCATAGAGATACGTCAGAAGGAGAAGGAAATGGTTCGGGCGTTCATCGAACGTTTCCGACAGGCTTGCTTCAGGCTACCTCCAGGCATGCCAGAACATGCGCTCCTCTCCGCTTGCAGTATGAACATGTTGCCTGCAGTAAAGCTCTGGCTCAACTCTACTCCCCCTCCTGACTGGAGCTCCCTGATCATCGAAGCTGAAGCTGCAGAAAAGAAGGCGGCCAATGCACGTCTTCTGGGTGTCAGCTTCCCCGCCTTTGACGATAAGGGGAAAAAGTCCGTAGCTAACAGCTCCGGACGAGAAGCAAAGGGGAAACAGGCATTGACTGTCAATGCCTCAAAAGGCGCATCTGCGCCTACTCAGAAGCCTCCACTGGCACCGAGACCCAAGGAGGTTTATTCATTCAATGATGACGACACCCTATAACTTTTCGAGATATTGAAGCAGGGTGACAAGATCAAGCTACCGGACCCAAAGCGGCCCGATGAAGTTGGAAAAGTGGACAACCCAAGGTACTGCCACTACCATCGGTTTGTCGGACAACCGACCAAGGACTGCTACGTCCTCAAGAATTACATCCAGTGCATGATCAATGCGGATGTAATCTCCGTCGACTATGAAGAGAAGACGGTGTCGGCCAATCTGGTTTCGCTTCAGTTCGGCACCTTGCCGCCAACTACCACATAAGATGGCGTCGTCCCCATCCCTAAGGCGACAATGGAGGTGGTAAACTTACCACCTACTCGTGATAATGTGAGTGGACTCACCCCGCTCACCACATCTCGAGGAGAGGTCCTCTGGGTTCACCCCGACCTCGTCTCCGAGGTGACTCAATCGGAGGTACGCCCTACCTCCAAATCAAAAGGCAGGAAGATCAAGTCTTGCCGCACAGTCTCTTCTTCAACAGAAGAGGCACTTCCAGTGCAAACACGTGCACAACAGAACTCCCAGTCCGGCGAAGCCGCCGCCGAGGTGGTGCCTCCTAGCACCATCCCTGAAGAGGGTCCATCTAAGCCCTCAGCAGCCAATAAGCAGAAGCAGGTGGAGGCCCGTTTTGACAGACCTCTACGGAAGGAGAATGCTTCGAGGCTGTCCAAGCCTCAAAACTTCGACATTCTGGCACAATTAGCCAGTACACCTGCGTGCCTGTCTTTGTTCGAGCTCCTGCGTCTTTCTAAAGATTCCCGAGAAGCTCTCTGCGAAGCTCTGAAGGACGCTGAATCCTTTCTCAGTCAGGTCAAGCAGCCTGAAGACCTCCCAACTACTTGTGCGCACTGTCATTGTGCGGATGAAGTTATCCCAAACATAACTTTCACCCAACAAGACATGCTGCTCAAGCATCACCGACATAACCGACCGCTGTATTATACAGGGTACATTGGCTCGGTCAAGGTGAGCCGGATTCAGATCGATCCTGGGTCTTCCCTAAGCATCATTCCGAAGGCGCTGCTATCTAAGCTGGGGATCCCGATGTACCGGCTGGCGCCCTCCAATACAACCATCAGTGGCTTCAATGCCAGCAAGAGCGAGCCATTGGGCAAGATCCGACTGAAGTGTCACATTGGCAGCCTCAAAACTGAGGTAACTTGTTATGTGGTAGATGCCGAGGTCAACTACAACATCCTGCTCGGTCGACCATGGCTGCATGAGTACATGGTGGTGCCCTCCACGCTCCACCAGTGCATGAAGTATGTATCCACCAATGGCGTCATCCGGACGGAGTTTGCAGACATCGATCCTTTCAAAGGGATTGAAGCCTACTTCACCGATTCCAACTTGTACAAGCCCATTGACGAGGAGGAAGCCAACGACGCTGATGATGAGGCAGAGACGGCAACAGAGCCAGACATGGAGCCTGAGACGACTTCCGACGCCCTCTTGAAAATCCGACTGAAGGGGAAACCACCCTAGAAGGCGCCTCCAATGAGCATCAAGCTATCAGGGAAAGCGCCGGCTCGCGAAGCACCCCTAAAGATACGCCTCAAGGGAAAGCCACCTCAAACATCGGCTCCCCTGGCGGCAAAATTACAAAGGAAGGCACCACTCACCGGAGGCACAACCGAGGCACCTCTCAGGGTGCGTCTCAAGGGCAAGCCGCCGCAGTCATCCAAGGTTCAGAGAAGGCTCGTATAACCCTCTCAGACCCCAAAGCTGTATTGGACTCTCCTAGTCCGCCCCCAGTTCTTACAGACGAGGAGTTTGGTGATTATATCTCGGCTGACGTAGAGGCACCCTCCTTTGACAATGTAATCCCACGGGATAAGATCTCGTACTTTATCAATAATAGAGTGTCTTTTAATTATTCTTGTCTTCCACACTGGAATGCCATGTATACATTAGACAACGCTCTACGGTCGTTGCAAACACAAGTAACGACCGTCTACCATAATCAAATAGTCCCGTCTCAAGGAGTCTTCATAGTCCCTCCACGGAGCCGAGACCAAGGCACCATCATCTCGGGCAAAATCGAGCGTCGTCGGGACCTCCCGTCAATCGAGCCCGAACCTGATACCGACAGAGTACAAGTCTATCGGTACACAGATGCGGCTAAACACATCATCCAAAAGATGGGCTACGACCTGAAAAGCAACAAAGGCTTAAACTACGGCAAGGGTCGGCATCTCCCTGTCCGGCTTTCGATGCCCAATGGAAAGCCATAGGACTATTATAATCGGACTGGACGAGGGTTAGGCTATGTCACGCCGCCATCAACCCCAGAGAGTTCAGATGCAGAAGACATAGAACATTCCCATTCGTTCGAAGCATCGACTTGGGATTCCGATACCAGTATCGGATCTGTCTTCAGGAAAGTGCTGACAGCTAACATGACGTCAGCACAACCTCAAAAGGGTGAAGGCGAAGACCAAGCGCCAAAACCCTTCGAAGAAGAACCCTGGGCCCAACGCCTAGGGGAACAATGGGAATCTCGTTTTGAGCTTCGTGAACCTCCCACCGAAGACGAAGTCGAGCAGATCGACCTCGGGGAGGAGTCTTCTTCCAAACCCATCTTCATCAGTAAAAGCCTGGAAGGAGAAGATCGAGAATCTTTAATCCAACTGGCTAAAGAGTATATCGACGTCTTCGCCTGGAGCTATGAAGACATGCCGGGACTCGATCCGCAGATCGTAATGCATAGGTTGAACATCTTACCTGATGCCAAACCTATCAAACAACAGCAGCGACGCTTCCGTCCGGACATCATGAATGCCATCGATCAGGAGGTTGACAAACTCTTGACTAGCGGCTTCATCCGTGAGGAACAACACCCGGATTGGGTAGCCAACATCGTTCCCGTCACCAAGAAGAACGGGAAGATACGAGTCTGTATCGACTTCAGGGATCTCAACTCTGCTTGCCCGAAGGATAAATTCCCGCTTCCAATCACTGATGTGATGATCGACAACACATGTGGCTTTGAGCGCATGTCCTTCATGGACGGGTATTCAGGCTACAATCAAATCAAGATGTTCCCCGATGACGCAAAACACACGTCATTCAGGACCCCAAAGGGTGTTTTCTGCTATACAGTAATGCCCTTCGGCTTGAAGAACGCCGGTACGATATACCAGCGAGCTATGAGCACCATCTTCCGTCAACATCTTCGCAAGACAGTCGAATGCTATGTTGACGACATCGCAGTCAAGAGCCGCCTCAAAAGAGATCACCTACAGGACCTGAAGACGGTCTTCGATCTCATGCGGACGCATCAACTCAAAATGAACCCCGCTAAATCCTTTCTGGGGGTTTCTAGCGGCAAATTCTTGGGCTTCGTCATCACAGCGAAAGGCATTCATGTTGATCCTGAGAAGACCAAAGCTATCCTCAACATGGACCCTCCGAAGAACCTTCGAGAACTTCGAGGCCTACAGGGACGTCTGGCATATATCCGGAGGTTCATAGCAAACCTTTCCGGTAAATGTCAACCCTTCACTCAGCTCATGAAGAAGGGAGTCTCTTATGTCTGGACAGAGGAGTGCCAGAAGGCTTTCGACGACATCAAAGCCTACTTGACGAGCCCACCAGTCCTGGTAGCGCCAGTCACCGGCAAACCATTTCTCCTCTACGTCCGTGCCATGGATCATTCTCTTGGCGCTCTGCTTACTCAAAACAGCAATACAGGCTACGAGCAAGCAATCTACTACCTTAGTTGAACACTCATCGGGGCCGAACACCGGTACAACCCCGTCAAAAAGGAGTGCTTGGCTTTGGTGTTTGCCATCCAGAAGACTCGTCATTATGTCTCGGGTCAGACAATTCATGTCATTTCCCGAGTCAACCCGCTCAGAGTCCTCATGATGAAGCCAGGATCATTGAACTCCCGGCTGGCTACATGGGCGATCTTGCTAACACCGTACAACATGGTGTTTGTGCCCCAAAAAGCTGTTAAGGGTCAAGCTCTGGCTGACTTTTTTGCACACCCCATCCCAGAATCCTCAAAACTCTATGA